>BTPG01000005.1:142367974-142467974 GCA_036245525.1 Semisulcospira habei | reverse complement strand
CTAAGAGCATTTGTACAGGAGATATTGCAAACAGTTATTGAACCTTTATTGCCTGGTGCAGGTCACTTTAAGCCCGCGATTCATTAAAAACAATTATTCAATCAATGAATCAATGAAACTTTATTTATCAGCGGTTGAGGCAATAACATCATCAAAGACATAGTCATTTTTCAAACCTGCCGTTGCTAACGACTACAAGACTTTCTATTCACAAAATATAAATGTACACATACATATAACACAAACTTGACATGCTTCGGTGGAAACTGATTGATGCTCACACACACACACACACACACACGCCCACGCGCACGCACGCACGCACACACACACACACACACACACACACACACACACACACACACACACACACACACACACACACACACACACACACACACAGAGGAGGTAAATATAATAGAATGTAATACTCCGGAGTAACTTTCATGTAGACATACGGGGCAGTAAACATTTCACAACATAGCTATCAGAATTATTCACAAAATGAGCTGTCTAGTTTGAAACAGGAAAAAATATAAACACATAAACACAAAAAACAACTAACAAAACCAAAATAAAAATAAAATTCGAAGAAATTTTTTTGAAACCCGACTTTGGACAACTGCAAAAACTATATAGCAGATATTTAAAGCCTGGGGCCTTTTACCGAACATGTTAGCGTCTCTGTCTGTGGTTTACTTCGTCACTTGAAAAGAAAATTCTTATGACTATATTTGTGTGAATTAACCTTTTTAAAGCGCAACTCATTAATTTACTTATGCGGAAGTGTATAGCGTTTCCGGCGACACTTTCGCAGCTATTGATGCTGGACGCCTTGAATAAGCTAACGCATGGCTGCACTTTATCGTATATTGACGAGCAAACGAAATGCGACATTTTTTTAATCATCGGAAACATTATAGTGTTTCCTATGATTCCAAAAATGTCGCATTTCTTTTGCTCGTCAGTGTGCGTTGCGCCAATGCAATGCCAGTTAGCATGAAGAGTTCAGATATGGATCGACGTGTATGTGTGCATGCATGCATGCGCGTGCACGCCAGTGTTCAAAACTCTAAAACAGCCAGCGCTTGTCTTTTTCAGTAACAAAGATATTTCCTTATCAAAGTGGATTTGGCGGGCAGGGCTCTAAGAGTTTCAAGAATGCCTTTTATTTCACTACTGGCGGACACCGAAGACTGGTTAGCCCGGTACAGTGTCGGCGAAACTCCGCCCATCAACTAGACACATATACGCTCATGAGCCTTAATTAGCAGCAAAGAGGCACAGATGCATATGATCCCTCCGCAGCACGCTGCGGAGGGCTCATGTGCATCTGTGCCTCTTGCTGATAATTACGGCCTCGTGAAATTATTCACCTGTGTTTCAACTACACACTCCATTACGAGTAGTAGGCATACGTTTCAGTAAAGCGATCTGCTCCATGGCCGGCTTTGATTGCTAAAATTCGCCGATGCAACGTGTTATCAATGTTGTCTTGCCTCAACGAAGATTTCTCTACCCTTCTTTTCACAATCCATATAAGTAGGCACACGTACCAGAGATTTCCCAATGCCTTTTGAGCGCAACCGAAGAAACTCCTCTGCGTACAAAGGAGAATAAGAGCAGAAAAGTAATTCATTTTACGACACTTAAACTTCATAATTTAATTTATTTTGGCCAACAGTGTTGTAAGACATTCTAAGAACAGTTATAAAAGAGATGTCGTCTACAAGAGGCACTGCAAAACATCAAGTGAACCAGATTGGTGCTGCAGTGGATCCCTTCGCACTGTGGCATCTACGACAATGAAAAAGCTGACAGAATGGCAAAATTGGGTGCGGAGGAAGAACAAGATGAAAATGGAGTCAGCTTCACAGAGATTAAGTCATTAAGTCTATGTACAGACCACCACAGGGCGCCCCCAAGACAGTTACCATCAGCTGTCCAGACAAGAGCAGGTGACCATCTTCTGTCTGAGGACCGGGCACAACGGACTCAATTTCCACCTGCACAGACGATTCCACCTCGTGCCATCTCCCCTGTGCCCTTTTGTGGAGAAGCAGAGACCACAGCCAGAGCACATCCTCCAGGACTGTGGGAACCACCAGCTGCTGAGAAAGGAGATATGGCCGAAACCCGCCACTCTACAAGAGAAACTGTACGGGCCTGTGGAGGCGCTACAGAAGACGACAGCTTTCATTTTGAGAGCCAAACTCCAAATGTGACGTCGTTCGAGAAGAAGAAGAAGAAAGAGATGTTGTGATCTGTTGACCCTTTACTGTCTGGAGTAGGTCGATTTAAGTCAGTGAGCTCCTACTCTTAATTTAAACCCGGTTTAAAAACATATCTCTCCATTCACCTCCATCTGTCTTAACCCTTTTGGCGTCGGTAGCGGTTTTAGTCGCGATGATTCCTACAGGAATAACAACACCCTGACATCCTACAGGAATCATGACGACTAAAACCGCTACCGACACCCAGAGGGTTAAGGTTGTTTGTATATTGCAGGACAATGTGACTCCTGCCCGAATGGCGCTGCCAACGCACAATAAACTCTAGCAAGATATATTATGCCGATAGTTTTGGGGTTTAGTCAAACATACATTGTATAGGCTGAACGCCTTGCGTGGATTTCTGAGTCGCTTTGGCAAGATAAGCTCTTAGCTGATATTACGAACATTGCATTTCCAGACACAAGCGGCTGAAATTGAAATTAAAGCTATTCCGCACTGCTAGCAACCTTACGCATAAGTCGACCATGACAGCTGAAAGCTTAGTGCCTGATTAGCTTGGCGCCAAGGCGCCAAGCTAATCAGGCACTATGCTTTCAGCTAGCTTGTTCCCTTTGTTTCCTTCAGTGAACGCTGGCAAGGCCATTAAAAATTGATGATAATACCTGGACACGATAGTTGTAGTTTAATGTTGTGTGGAGAGATCTGCATGTCTGTGTGCTGGTCCGTGATTCTGGACCTAACGGCTCTGTGCTATGCTAGCTGCCCGTGGACATTGTTGGGTAGCCAAGCTACTAATTGCCCGCGTCGCGATCTTGTTATTTGCGTCGGCCCATGGAGATGGAGCAAATGGAGGGTTAAACGCTCATACCGTCTTAGTCCCCTGTGGACAGAATGGACTGAGATTGTCAAATGAACTTTTCTTATCAGCAGCGGCAATAGGGTTCCTAATGCGTACATTGATTATTCCAGTTTCTTTTCTGTTTCACAATAACATCATGATGACCCTGTGCCAGTTCATGTTGCTATGGTTGTTTGTGCTTTGGGTGTGTTTATGTGCTGTTAATTTTTGAATTTGTATTGTCATATTTGTATTTTGTGTTGCCGCTGTCTATTGATTTGTGTTTAGTTTGTCATTTTGATTTGCATTGCAAAGCACTTAGAGCCTGCTCTGCAGGGAGTTTGCGCTTTATAATTATTATTATTATTATTATTATTATTATTATTATTATTATTATTATTATTATTATTATTATTATTATTATTATTATTATTATTATTATTATTATTCATGCATTTGCTGTCACATGCCGACTTTAATCCCTTTTGTCGACAACAAAAACTGAAGGATCCAACTGCAAGAAGCACCGATCCCCATGAGCCCCGCAATTGAGGGGGGGGGGGGGCTCATGAGGATCTGTGCCTCTTGCTGACACCACTATATTCATGTAGCGGATTTGACTCTTGGCACAAAATATGTACGGGGTGAAAGGGTTAAACAATGATTGACTTGTGCGTGTGCGTGGGTAAAGTAAATATTATTTCACCATTACACGACTCGTACGTTGATATGAAAGTGTTTGTTAAACCAGTCTACAATAATTGTAAAATAATCACGTCTTTCAATGTTCATTATTGATGTCTCATGAAAACACTTTTTGTGTAGCATTTACCCGAGAGATTTCTGGACCCCCGATGACCTGGAATCAAACACAGTTTCGGACAAACTACAGACGGTGGATGATAATTATGGATGGACCATGACAGCTCTTGAAATGTTTCACCAGATTTTAATATTGCGCTTCTGTGTGCCAGTCTAACCTGGTGCTACCCTTTAAATATAATGGTCAATCTATATCCCGCATCCAGTGCCTATTCGTCATGATGTAAACCTCCGCTTGACTTTCTCCCAGGTCGTCCCAAGAATCAACTAAAGCTGTAAGAACACACAATACATTTTTTACAAAAATGATTAAATGGCGCTGCACTTGACGAATTTTTCTCAAGCGTCCACGTTGACTCCAAATTCACTATATGAATGACCTGCAAAGACATCCAGCAAAGCTATGTGTTCTGTTCGTAATCTGTTTGTTTTTTTGTTTTGTTTTTTGTTTCAGAACCGGCGGAAGTCGACGATGATGACGTGGTAAGTACAGTGTCAAGTCAATCATCAAGTAATGGCGTTGGTTTATTTCACACTGGTTGTCTCCCCCGATTCACTACCGCTGATCAGCGGCAGCGAATTGAGGAAGACGGCCAGTGTAGTTTGTTTTGTTTTGTTTTGTTTTGTTTGTTCTTGTTCGTCTGAAGTGGCGTAGGAATCGGGGGGGGGGGGGTAGGGGGGGGGGGAATGATGGGGGGTTTGGCATGGCCATACCTCTTTGGGACATGGTATGGCAAGAGTCTGTTTCTTCCTACGCCACTCTGTCGGTCGGTCTGTCTGTGTCTGTGTCTGTCTGTCTGTCTGTCTGTGTCTCTGTCTGTCTCTGTCTGTCTGTCTGTCTGTCTCAGTCTCTCTCTCTCTCTCTCTCTCTCTCTCTCTCTCTCTCTCTCTCTCTCTCTCTCTCTCTCTCTCTCTCTCTCTCTCTCTCTCTCTCTCTCTCTCAAATACAGTCTGTAAAACCATTGCTAAAAACACTTTCCTGTTGTCCCAGCTTAGACAAGTAACGGATACACATACTCGTAAACTGTTTTTTCATGCCCATATCAAGTCTCACGTTGATTATGTCTCCACAGTGTGGGACGGTTGTAGTGATGTTCACATGAACAGGTTAAACTCTATATATAAAAGAGCTGTCAAAATGATAGATACGCGGCCCATTCCTACCATAGACAAATTTAGACATCTAAACATTCTCGGCCTGCGTCAACAACTTAATTTCAACAAATGCATACTCATGCACAAGATATTAAATAACATGACACCGCAGTATCTAACCACCAAATTTGTGCCACAGCAAGAACGCGAACTGTCCTCAAGGAACAATACTTTACCCCTACCTCTGCCTAGAATTGACCTCTTTAAAACTAGTTTATCATTTTCTGGACCGTTTGTATGGAACACTATTCCTGCACATTTGAAGACTATAGCCTCACTTGGAATCTTTAAAATGAAACTTTTCGATTACCTGATGAGCCAAACATAACAACACTGGGCATTTAAACAAACCCTGATGGTTAATGCTTTTATGTAATATAATTATGCATTTATCTATATTGTTGGTATGTGTGTGTGTGTGTGTGTGTGTGTGTGTGTGTGTGTGTGTGTGTGTGTGTGTGTGTGTGTGTGTGTGTGTGTGTGTGGTATAAGATGAATGTTAAGTGTTATTATTATTTTGTGTCATTTTTATAAAAATTTATTTTTGCATGAAATAATATGTGTAAATATAATTCTTTATTATTATTATTATCTTTTAATCTATTTTATGTTGTAGATGTTAGCAACGGCAAGTTTGTAAAATGACGATTTGTTTCTGTCAAAACTTTTTACCGTTGATAAATAAAGTTTCATCATCATCATCATCATCATCATCTCCTGACGTTTCACTCATTTTGCTTGCGGGTTTGATAAACACAACCAGATTATATGCAGAACTCACCCAACTTTCGTATTTTAAATTATATGTGGTCACCTACCCGCACATATTTGCTACCAGGAAACACGCTGATGTCGCATCTAGCATGCACGTTTACCCCTTAACATGTAAGCCGGCGAACGCTACCCATCTGCAAGAGACATAAACCCTCATGAGCCCCCGCAGTCGCGGGGGCTCATGAGGATTTATGTCTCTTGTTAGTCCAGTGTTCTTAATGTCTATTGTCTGTTCCATTTAATGTGTCTTCCTCACGCGAGTATCGGTCAGTGTGCAGCCGTTTCAGAAGCGCAACTCGTGATCACTGGCAGCGAAGGGTTAGACTGTGATGTATTGAATTCTGCACGGCGTTGGTTTAGCTTGCAGTCTTTCATTAATTCTTCCCTTGTCAGAACAGTATGACAAATGGTTTCATCTGGATTTTTCGTTCATAGGCTATCTTTATATTAGTGACACACAGAACTTGAGCGGGGGCGATATATGCGAGGTTTGCATCACTCATATATTAAATTTGATTGAAAAGTCGTATAGGTAGGTATCGTTTTGAAAGGGTAGGCGATAAGATTTGTTTTGTTTGAGAAATTATGAAAATGCCACGTCACTTCCTGTTTGCAAATGCTCAGATTAGATTGTGTTCATATATATGTGTCCACGTGCTGTTCTTCCGCCGTGAGATGGGATTTGTTGCCTGCTCGGCGTTAAATCCGAACTAACTAACGAACGAACTAGGCAACCAACCAACCAACCAACCAACCAACCATGTTCCGATATTACGAGGGAGACTTAGAAGACAAACGAAGTGCGTTCAGTCGTTGAGCCCGTTTCGTTAGTGACGAACTCGCATCAGACTGACTTCGGTCGGAAATCAGTCTTTGTGAAATCGTCCGTTTTTTCGAAACGACTTTGTAGCTAGTTTACAAAGTAAAGTAGGTAAAAGCACTGCCAGGGGAGAGAATTGTGCAGTATCGACCAATGATCATAGATCAAGTTTGATCGAAGCACAACACAAAAAGATAAAGAAGGGTGCTTTGTATACTTTGTAGCTAGATTATGACTAAAAATCCTTGATGTGACACAATATCGTGTAAGATTTAAGCGGGAGGATCAGTTTAGAAATGTTCTTTGTCAACAATTATCAATAAAGTATCACTAAAATATAATATGTTTTTATATCAGTTTTCTGAACCTCACTTTCATCGGTTCTCGCTGCGAAGCCTTCAAGCGGCGGTGATTGCTTCGAACCGACTGGCGTCGATTCACATTGATTGTCGCTGTTTTACGCATCCACCATCTCACAAACTTATTTGGCATGGTTGAGAATTCACTTTGCTGTGTATGCGAAGGCGCACATGACTTATCTGTTATTCATATTTGCGTCTGTGGGCAGAAATCTATACTGAGCGATATCCGATGTAGCCGCTACAAGTATAGTACGTGCCCGGAAAGAGTTACCTTCCTTGCATCAACGAAACTGCTTTCGCTAGCCGTCTAAGCCGCATCAGCGGTTCGCGCATCCGGTTTGGTATCGTAGGACCGAAACTAAACGAAGTCGATTGGTCGTTCTAAATCTCTCTAATATGTTCTTTGGTCATTCGTTTGTTTGTTTTGCTAGCTTGCTTGTTTCTTTCTCTCCATATTCTTCCTGGTTTGTTTGTATGTTTGTTTGTTGCGTGTAAATGCCAATGGACAGCAGGATTTTCCCTGCTGTCCATTGCTGGGAAAATCCTTGCAAGGCTGCTCCTGAATCGGCTGGTACCTGCCATCGCTGAAGACCAACTCCCAGAGGGCCAGTGTGGCTTCAGAGCAAACAGGAGCACCACCGATATGGTCTTTGTGCTGAGACAGCTACAGGAGAAGTGCCGCGAGCAGAACAAAGGGCTGTATGTAACATTTGTCGACTTAACAAAAGCGTTCGACACTGTGAGCAGGCAAGGCATGTGGCAGATCCTGGAGCGACTTGGCTGTCCCCCAAAGTTCCTCAACATGATTGTCCAGCTACACGAGGACCAGCAAGGCCAGGTCAGACTCAACAATGACCTCTCAGAACCATTCCCTATTCTCAACGGTGTAAAGCAGGGCTGCGTGCTGGCACCGACCCTCTTCACCATCTTTTTTAGCATGATGTTGAAGCAGGCCACAGTGGACCTCGATGATGACGATGCAGTGTACATCAGGTATCGTCTCGATGGCAGCCTGTTCAACCTCAGACGACTGCAAGCCCACACGAAAACCCTAGACCAACTGATTCGTGAGCTGCTTTTTGCTGATGATGCTGCCCTCGTTGCACACACAGAGAGAGCCCTGCAGCGCATCACGTCTTGCTTCGCAGATGCTGCCCAGCTCTTTGGACTCGAGGTCAGTCTTAAAAAGACAGAGGTCCTCCATCAGCCGGCACCCAAGACAGTGTACCGCCCTCCTCACATCACCATCGGCGAGTCTGAACTAAAGTCAGTGCACCAGTTTACTTACCTTGGCTGCATTATCACGTCGGACGCCAAGCTGGACAAGGAGCTTGACAGCAGGCTGGCAAAAGCGAACAGCGCTTTCGGGCGACTTTTCAAGCGGGTGTGGCACAATCAACAGCTGAAAACAGGCACCAAGATCAGCGTGTACAGAGCTGTGGTCCTCACCACCCTGCTGTATGGTTCCGAGTCCTGGGCCCTCTACCGCAGCCAACTACGACTCCTCGAACGCTTCCACCAGCGCTGCCTGCGAACCATCCTGGGCATTCACTGGAGTGACTATGTCACCAACGTCGAGGTCCTTGAACAGGCTGAAACTGTGAGCATCGAGGCTTTGCTGCTGCGGACACAGCTCCGCTGGGCGGGGCATGTCTCCAGGATGGAGGATCATCGCCTACCAAAGGTCACCCTGTTCGGCGAGCTTGCTACTGGACACCGTGACAGAGGGGCACCAAAGAAGAGATACAAAGACTGTCTCAAGAAGTCACTTAGTGCCTGCCAAATCGACCACCACCAGTGGTCTTCGCTTGCTGCGGACCGTGACACCTGGCGCTCCACCATTTACAAGGCAGCTGTCTCCTTTGAGGACTCTCGCAGAGCTAGCCTTAAGGACAAGCGGCTCAGGAGAAAAAACAGAGATGCCGCAGCTCAGAACCCTGGCCATACCTTCCCCTGCAGCCACTGCGGTCGAACCTGCCTGTCTCGGATTGGCCTCCGCAGCCACGAACAAGCCTGCAGACGTCGTGGGCAACTCCTATAAAATCTTCGTTCGCGAAGTCAAGCCAAGAGAGAAGAGAAATGCCAATAAACAATACACCAATACAGACGACGTGGTCCATGCAAAAACTAGACTGGAGACTAATCCTCCAACCCCGTGATCTGTCGTTATTAACCCTTTCACTGCCGAGAAAAAATGTAAACATGATCCAGCTGCAAGAGACACAGATCCTCATGAGCCCTCGTGACTGTGGGTGCTCATGAGGATCTGTGTCTCTTGCTGAGACCAATTTGTATCCATTTTTCTTAGCAGACGACTAAGGCCATCTCACGGCGGCCATTTTTTCTTGGACGGTGTTGGCTTTTGGTCGTTGTATGAACCAAGATTTCAGAAACAAAAATGTACGTACAGTGGCAGGGAAGGGGTTATACTTTTTTTTTGTGTGCACGGTCACCAAATGGAACCACACCAAACTAACGAGACAAGGCATAATTGCGATATATCACAAAAGCAGGTCCCGCTGCAGCCGCTGTCATAAACTGGCCATAATGTGTTCAATCAGGTCTGTGATATTGGTCGAAATCATAAGAATGTATTCCTCTGTCATAGTATACGGATAGCATTAGCAAAGAGTCTTTCAATTTCACTTGTATGTTTTTCTCTCTCAAGGGGAGGTGGGTGGCTCGGTGGTAAAAGCGTTTGCCTCCAGACCAAAAGGTCCCGGGTTCGAATCCAGCTTGGGTCAAAATTTGCTCAGACCCTTTTTCGTTGTCCCCGTCTTTGAAATCACCCTCGTGGTGGACAAAAGACGTTAAGCCCTAAACATTTAATTTTTTTTTCTCTCTCACGCCAGTTTGGGCTATTTCGGCGGTTAACAAGTTTCAGCTATCACGAAAGCCAAAGAAGAACTGCCAGACGGAAACCCTATCGTTTCCATTTATATAAAGGGACACAAATGTATATATACACGCCACACCAGAAAAAGGCGCAGGTTCCCATGTGCTGCTCAAGGCTGCAGAGTTGTATTATGATCTGTGTCTCTTTCAGGCGCAATGGGTTCATACTGGGAGTGATCAGTGTGCTACACTAAACTCATTTCCTTTGCCTAATAACCACGCTCGTGTTTTCACAGCGCTGTGACTGGACATTGTACCTGCTCACAACGCAAATTGTGTGCTGGTATGTGATTTAGTGGCGTGTGCTGGTATGCGATTCTGTGCACTGTGTGCAGTTCAGTGATTTTCTACCTTACGGCTAACAGGTAAGGTCCAAAATCACAGAACTGCACACACGCCATGAGGTACAAAATCATCGATCCGCAGTGATTTCATTGTTGAACGTCTGTCGACCTCCTACGATTTAGGAGCAAACTGACAAAATAATGTAGGGCAGGGGGAGGGGAAATGGTGTGTATGTAGAGGACGGTGTATTCGTTACATTGGTTGCCTCTCAGACCGTCAACCAGTGTGGGTCTTCGCAAGCTCTGGCAATGCTTTTTCAGTGTCGGAGGCTCACAGTGACGATGTATGTCAGTTTTTCTGATTGGCGGAGTTTGTAAGAACTGTTTGCGCCTTAACCCTTTTCATCCTGATACACTACTGCTTGAAATACATTTGACTGTGATAGTTCAAGGGTGGTGTCAGAATAGCTTGACGCCTGAGGCGCCAAGCTATTTCTGGCACCACCCTTGAACTAAAATGATTGATCTATCTTGTAATCTGTAATGTAGCCTTCATAGGACAATAGCAAGTTAAAAACAAATCAGCCTCAGGATGTAATGGATTAAATTGGCTCCAAAATTGTGTCACATTTCCGACCGGAGATGAGACATTATAGAGAAAACTTTTTCTGGCGAGCCAGCATTGTAATGTTGTAGATGAGTTATGTTGTGACCGTGTTGAGTTTCGTTGCTGCGGTTTGTTGTTCGCGTGTAATGAAAATCGACCACCGTACCATGATTTTAAAACGCCATGCGCAATACAGTGCAGACGGTGAACTATATCAAAATAAAAGTACATCAATTTAACTCTTTTTTAACCACAGATATAAATTTATCAATTTTGCTTGTTCTTATCTTTATTTCCAGTTTATAAATTTGTACCAATAGTTATCTGATTTTATAGTGCGTTCTTCACAACAACCAAAAAATACAATAAACTCTGGATATCAGTAACAAATCGCCAAGGGACCCATTTTTTCTTGTTGTTATATCCGATGTTTGTTATAAGCGAAGTAATTTAATAATAATAATATAATAATAATAATAATAATAATAATAATAATAATAAAGAGCATTAAATATCGCGCTAACTCCCCAGGAGCAGTGGGCTCTAAGCGCGTTTAAAAACTGCTGTTGGGACCTTTAAAAAATTGTTGCTTAGTCCGACTTTTGTTATATCCGACCTTGTTATAAGCGGAGTAGACTGTTGTATTCAGTGATCAAAACAACATTAAACTGAGGATTGAGGATAGGGGGGTGCGGGGGGGGGGGGGGGGGGGGGGGGGAGAGGGGGGTGTTCGAAATCATGTGGAAAAAAATGACGTGAAGGACTAAGTTGAATTTATCATCTTTATCATAATACATACAGACTTTGTTAACTGTGGACGTTTTCTTGACTGTTTAGGCACGACCCAATGTGCACAAGGTCATAGGGCCGACCTCGACCGCCGTTGTCCCGCGCACAGACGTGCGCGGGCCAACGGCGGCCGACGTCGGCCCGATGACCTTGTGCGTATTGGGGATACCATTCGGCGGAAAAGACGCGTTAACACGCGTCTTTTTCGCCGAGCGGTGGCGTCAGTAGCACCAGCGCCTGTATTCTCTAAAATTCCCTGGTACCACTCACAAGGGATTAGAGAAATAATAACTTGACATAGGTTCCTTACTGGTGGCGTCAGTAGCACCAGCGCCTGTATTCTCTAAAATTCCCTGGTACCACTCACAAGGGATTAGAGAAATAATAACTTGACATAGGTTCCTTACTGGTGGCGTCCCTATGAAGGCACAAGAGATACATAGTCTGTTCATGATGCGATGCGATGCGATTTTAAAAGGGATCGGGACTTCCAGCTTTCGCTGATTTCGTCCAGGGGGGGTGGGCCAGGGGGAGGGGGGGATGGTGTCGATCTGCCTGTCTGTCGCTCCGTCGCTCAGCGGCTGATGTTATTGCCGGGGCCGGGTGGTTGGTTGTGGAGGAGGCGGGTGGTGTGGCCGGGGGACCGTCGCTTCAGTGCCAGGCTGGGGGGTGATGGTACGCCAACCACTCAAGTAGGTCTTGGATGAGTGGTGGCGGGGGTGGTGGCGGCCGGAAGAACCGTGGCTGGTTGTGGCGGTGTCTGGGGAGGTTGGGTGATGGTGGTGGCGGCCAGTCGATTCTGGGCCGGGGGGTCGGGCGCTGGAACGGGCGCGGTGGGTGGCGGTGCTGAGGTGGCAGGCGGAGGTGTGGTGGCGGCGTAGGGAGCAGGGGCGGGCGTTTTGTCCGGAAGCGCTTGGGTGGTCGTCGGCGCTGCCGCTGTCCGGACGTTGGTTTGTTCGTCGGCAGTGGCTGTGTGGTGGTGCCCGCTTCTTGCTGTGGTGGGCCGGTGTTCCTGCTTGGCTGGGCTTCTTGTGCTGTCGTGTTGGTTTCTGCGTCTTCTGTCGTGGCCGAGGAGACTGGGGTAGTCTCGGTGCTGGTTTCTGTTGTTGTGATTGTGGTGGTTCCACATCCTGTACTTTTGTAGACAGTTGGCGTGCTGCCTGTCTGTTGGGTTGTTGTTTGTGGGGCGGCTGTTGTCTCTACACTTCTGGTTTCTGGTGTTGCTTGGCAACTGTTGTCTGCTGTAGTGTTGGTTGCTTGGCTGGCTGTGCACTTGGTCTCGGTGGGTCGGAGATCTCGTATTGCACCTGTGTGCACCAACCACCGGGCGGTGACCAGTGCCCGGTGGTAGGCATCTCCTGTTAGTGCTACAATTGCTGGGACAGCGTACTGGAGCAGGAGCACCAGGTCGTCGAAGTCGATACCCCGGAGCCTGGTCTCCCCCTCCTCCGTCGTTGCCGGTCGTTCCCGAATAAGAGATTCGGGAATGGTGACCGGCGGTGGTGAGGGTGGAAAGTCCGGCTCCGACTGGTCCCAGGGCTCCTCTTCTTGTTGGGGGGTTGGCTGGGGGCTGGCGGGCGCCGTTCTCTCCTCTTGGTAGGCTGCGGCGTAGTCCAACTGGCTATGGTTCCTTTGTAGTAACTCGTCGAGTTTGGGGAACAAACCCTTAGGTGGTATCGGCATCCCTTGCGCTATCATGTGCTCAAAGGGTGTCACCTGTCGTGGTGTTTGGGCCATCTGTTGTGGGGGCGAGGGCCCCCACGTTGATTGTTCGTTGAGCTGGATCGGCGGCGACATAGAGGGCCGGTAGTCTCTTGTCTCGGTCTGCTTTGTCGGCACCTGGGGGGGAGGGGGTGAGTCCCCCACCTGTTCCCAGTACGGCAGCGTTGTTTGATCCCTTGGTTGGATTGGCGGGGACAATGGAGGCCGTTGGCTCCTTGTCCTCCTTGAAGCTTTTGTTTGCTGCGGCGCCTGGGGGAGGTTGGCGGTGTATTCCTCCACCTGCTCTTTGTTTGTTCGGCGTCGGTTCGCCCTGACAAGGGCGGGTGGCTCGCTTTTCTTGTTAGAGGCCATCTGCGGTGTTGCTTGGCTTGCTTGGGGCGAGGCTTGGTCTTGGTATTGTGAGGCTGTTTTCTCTCTTGGCTAGGCGAGGAGCGGAGGACCGTTCTCCTCGGCTGCTGTGAGTCGAATGTCTGTTCATGAACCGACGATTCATGATTTATATGAAAACGACCGAAGCGCTGAAAACATCGACAAAAGCTCTGTACAATAGCCAAGTATTCGCCACGAGACCAGAGGTGTTCAGCTGGCTTCCCGCCGTAAGTATTACGTGCAGGCGACACGTATGTTATCGATCATGAGTTGCGCCCTTTGAAGAAAAGGGGCATTGTTGGGAATGTCTCTGGCAAAGCTGCAAGGTCTTTGAAGTGTGAAAGTGGATTTTGTAAGGTCCGACGAGTCCTAACCTTTCCCACCTAAGAAACGTAGACATTAATTTCTCGCCTGCAAGAGGTATGGATCCTCATGAGCCCCTGGAGCTGCTGGGGCTCACGAGGATCTATGTCTCTTGCAGTTGAAGGTAATTTTATTGAATTAAAGTGTTTAACATGATGAAAGTGGCCATGGTAAGGTCCCGCGAGTCCTAGCCTTCTCCACTTAAGACACGTGGGCATGAGTGTGACTAACATCACGCCAGCAAGAGATATAATTCCTCATGAGCCCTGCAGCTGCAGGGGCTCATGAGGATCTATGTCTCTTGCAGTTAAAAGTATTTTTATTGAATCGAAGTGTTAAACATGCTAAACGTGGTCTTTGTGAGGTCCCGTGAGCCGTACAATAACACATTATCTGTTCTACCTGAGAATTATAGATATACATGATCTACCCCGGAAGAGGAGTTATTGATCCTCTTGAGTCCCGATAGCTTGTAGGGATGATGAGGATCCATGCCACTTGCACGTCAAAGGTATTGAATCAAAGTGTTACTAACGTGTTCTCTTCCAGAAAAATGTAGAAATTATGTGTCTTTCACCTTGACAACAAGAGCCAAAGATCCTCATGAGGCCTGCAGTTTGCAGGGGCTCATGAGCTCATGAGGACCTGTGCCACTTGCAAACGAAAGGAGTTTCATTTAATTAAAATGTTATGGACGCCTTCCAGCCTTCCAACGCAGCAACCATTGTATCGACAAATCTGATAAAGTCATTGGGCACAGGGGAGAAGTGTTGACAGTCACACATCCGTCTGCTGTTGACATAGAGTATCATGGGTACATTGCAGCTACAGGGGCTCATGATAGTCTCTGCCTCCTGCTGGTCGGGATCGGCCCCCATCTGCATGCTTATTTTTAGAGAAGTCATCCGGGTTAAGTATAGGAGGTTTAAATGGAATTTGTGTTCAGTGTTTAACGTGAGACTAATTGTCTCGCTGAATTAACCCCTTAACTGCGAGGGCAATGCTCATGCTACTCATCTGCAAGAGATATAAACCCTTATGAGCCACCGCAATCCTATGCTCTTTTTGGTGCTATTTACGTCTGTGTCGTTTATGCGAATTTCGGTTAGTATAAAGTGGTTTCAAACACACACACACACACACACACACACACACACACACACATGAACACAAAACCCTCAGACTGGGTGACCTACCATTTTATGTGAAAATGGGTTCCCATATTTCTATTTATTCTAGGGCTCTGGAGTTGATGCCAATGTTTAGAACTCACCTTATAACTAAGCTCTACAACTTAAAATAAAATAGACATTTTCTAGAAACAGAGCCACTGGATGGAAAAAAAATGGGTGTTTACCCCAAAAGTGGGTGCCTCTCACACAAAACTGGGATTACAGTGAAAATACCTCACTAAAGATACCTTTGGTTGATTTTACTATTATGATTGTTTGAGTGGGGTTGTAAGGGGGTTGGGGGGGGGGGGAGAAGTGTGTGTGTGTGGGGGGCGGGGCGGGGGGGGGGAGGGGAGGGTGGGGGGGGGGGGGGGAGAGGGGGTCATCACTTTTGGTTTATAGAGCTGCTCAATGCACTCTTATGAATGAAAGAGTTTCATTATCAGTGGAATCAGTAGGTCATTTCAGAGGCGCACACTGAGTTGCACGTCAAACCACTCACAAATACTCATTTGGAGTGCACCAGATGGATCCAGTTGGCAAAGTCCCACATTCCACACTATAGGACAGCTAAGACTGAAAAGCAATCGCGGCGTTTATGGCGCGGTACAAGGTTTAAAACTAAGAAAATGTTGTTTTTAGAAGCGTGTCGGGCAAAAGTTTTTATGAAAACTGTTTTAAAACCTCTTTTAACTCAACTTTTCTTAATGTTAAAAGTGTTTTATTGTACATTACTTAACGTCCCGACAGCAACAAGGCTTTCTCAGGACGTGCCTGCACTGCTTGTGAAAAAACAACAACTAAACAGAACATTGAATGTATATCGCCAGCCGGTCAAATACATTAAATAAACCTAACACATGGGGCCTACATAAAGCTAAGACCATTTAGCAACACACATCCAATATCAAGAGCTACAGGCAGTGCAGACAGTAGGGAGAGTTTTAAAAAGTCAAATACAGGTGAATGGACAAAGGGCCGACAGAGACACATGCCCCAGAATAGAGAGAAAAACCCACCCTGTGGGGCTGACCAGGGTGCCCCTGGGAAATAAAAAGTAGTTAACCCCACCCAAGTCCCCCAGGGCAGACCCGGGTGGGGTTAAAAGTGTTTTAATTTACAAGCATGTCGTAACTGATATGCATCTATTCCAACGTATAGTGCTGGATATTTTTCCCATCCTCGCCTTCTCTCGGGCTTCGCTCAACACTCGACTTTCCAGTCCTTCCCTGAAACACCCCCAACCGGTCTGCCCTCAACACTCGACTTTCCAGTCCTTCCTTCAAACACCCCCAACCGGGTCTGCCCTGGGGGACTTTTTAGTTCCCAGGGGCACCCTGGTCAGCCCCACAGGGTGGGTTTTTTCTCTATATTCCGGGGGCATGTGTTTCTGTCTACGGCCTTGGTCCATTCACCTGCATTTTCCTTTTTTAAACTCTCCCTACTGTCTGCGCTGCCTGTGGCTCTTGATATTCGATGTGTGTTGCTAAATGGTCTTAGCTTTATTTAGGCCCCATGTCGTAGGTTTTATTTAACGTATTGGACCGGCTGGCGACATACATTCAATATTCTGTTGAGTTTTTGTCACTAGCAGTGCAGGCACGTCCTGAGAAAGTCTTGTTGCTGTCGGGACGTTAAGCTATGTACAATCAATCAACCTTCCTTCAAACGGACAGCATTCACACAAATAATACTTTACTATTACATCAGAAAATGGCCCATCCAAGCCTGCACTCTTTTAACTGCACTAAACGACTGACTGGTGCAGACGACGCATGAAACGACGCTGACTCTGTGACGTCATTTCCATTCAATCAATTTGTGCATACAATCCAAAAGGAGATGCGGCATTGATAACATCGACAAACCTACAAAATAAAGCAACAGGTTCAACCAAAAGGTCGGGCAGGACAAAAGACAACAGCAGCCTCACCCAAAGTCTAAACGTCCTCTCTTACAATGCGCACTCATACAATCACTTCACTTCTTAGCAACCGGCGCACGAATATAATTATAGGCTAAGTCAAACTAAAACAGAAGATAGTGGCGAAAAACCCTTTAAAATAGAAACAAAGAACGACGTTTCAGATCAAATATTCTTCATCTGACATGGAAACAAACGTAGAAAACGTATAGGCTAAGTCCCTGGTGAACGTATACATGAATCTCAAATCTGCCACTAGACATCACCTTTCTCCACATCACCCCGGAAGTACATTACAACTCAACACTTTTTTTTAACAAAACAACCACACCCTCAAATAACAAACCTAATTCTGTAGAAACATAAACAATTTACTCCCTAAAACAACAAAATATCCCCCCTGACCCATATCAGCTATGAAGTTATTTATAGCTAGCTGAGAAGGGTGATGTAATACATACACGCTCATTTTCAGGGTTCTGTGTCACAACACACACACACACATTGCTGGGAGGGACAAGTTTTCAAACACACTACCGGCGTGTCTGTTAAACACAAAAGTGCATGTGTTAACGCCAAAATGAGAAAAACGGATTTTTTTACTTTTTATGAATCTTTACCGCAAGACAATGCAGAAACAACCCTCAGAAAAAATGGGTGTCTGACTTGGAAACCCAGAATTATACACATACCCAGTTTCCATAAGGATGGTAAAGACAGTCACCCGTTTTAGGTCTTTCGTCTACACACACACACACACACACACACACACACACACACACACACACACACACACACACACACACACACACACACACACACACATACACCGCAAATAATTTACAAATAATGTACATCACATATATCTATGCACTCTTTACTCTTAAAATGACTGAAATTTCTCAAATATAGTGACAACTCGCAACGCTGGGAACGCTGTATTTGGCATACTTGATTGGAACATTGAACTATAATGTCACATTCTTCAATGCTATATAAATCTTGTACAATACCGTCGCGCGTCCCCGGTCGTTTTGTAACAATATTCATTTCACGTCTTCCATACTGCTTTCTTTGTGAACACGTTTGAATATGTTTTATTCGAATCCATCTTTAAAAAAAAAAAAAAATTCACATTATGATTGCATGTGCTGGACTGTGATTTTGGATCTTACGGCTGAAAGCCGTAAAGTCCAAAATCACAGACCAGCACTCACGCGTGTTTTTATTTTTTAATTTTTTAGCATAAGCGTCGTGCCAAGTCAAAATGTCGAGTCTGGCAGGTCTTTCGAGCCCCTTCTTAGAAGGACATGACTGAACTCATTTTAGCCCATCCCCGAAATCCCCAAATTTTGCCGTTGTCCTCTGAAGACTGCATTGCAGTGCAGGACACAGATCGACCATGATAGTTCAAGGGTGGCGCCAAGCTATTCTGGCATCACCCTTGAACTATCATGGTCGATCCTTATCTTGCTGTGGTGTGTCTGGGGTAGAATGAGTTAAGACAAAGGCGCTTTGTCCCATTTAGTATTGGGTTATTCAGATTACGGCAGTGTGCGTTGCCTTTGCCTCATTGTCCGACGGCTGATCGCATACCTGGATAATATTCGCCAATGCCTGTGATCAGCTACAAAGCCACGGCGTTGTGTTACCATTATCACGCGTAACTATATACAATGTGTATACCACAGCAGACCCTCACAGTAAACCTTGAAAAGAGGATACAAGCCTCTGAAATGAGATGTTTTCGAAGGCTGCTTGGCATTTCATACAGAGATCACATCACGAACGAGGAAAGTGGAAAGCAGAATCAGGCAAGCCATCGGGCCCTATGAAGACCTATTAGCCATTGTGAAAAAAACACAAACTGTGTGGTATGGGCATGTCACGCGTTCAACGGGGCTTGCCAAAACAATCCTGCAGGGCACTGTGCAAAGAGGACGAAGGAGAGGAAGACAGAGGAAAAGATGGGAGGACAATATCACAGAGTGGACAGGACTGAGGCTGGGCGATACGCTAAGAATGGCAGAGAACAGAGAGGAATGGAGGGAGCTGGTTGCCAAGTCATCAGTGGTGCCCCAAAGGTCGGCAAGACTACGGGATATAGATAGATAGATAGATACCACAGTCAGCAGCTTTGAACGCAATCAGTTAAAGTTAACCCCTTGACTGCTTCTGACGATACCGTTTGGTGTGGAGAAAAAAACAAAAAGCGCTGTTGCGCGATCTTTTTCGCCGAGCGGTATCAATTCAATTCAATTCAATTCATTTCAATTTTTAAAAAAATGTATCCCTTAAAGGGCAGTCACAATGGATACATAAAGTATCGTCAGTAGCAGCCAAGCGGTTAGTTTCAAATTAACCCCTTCAATGCCGAGAAGAAAAAAAAGTGAGCGCGACCCAACTGCAAGAGGCATAGATCCTCATGAGCCCCCGCGACTGCGGGGGCTCATGAGGATCTATGTCTCTTGCTGAGATCAACTGGTACCCGTGTTCCTTGGACGGTTGTGGCTTATGGCCGTTGAATGAACAAAAGATTTCATAAACAAAATATGCGTTCACTGGCCGTGAAGGGGTCAACCCGCAGAGCGTTTTCGACCAAGGCTCGTGCGTGCAGCCATGATTCCCCCAAATCAGACATACCTGCACACGTTCAGCGTATTAACCCCTTAACTGCGGGGGCAAGGCGAACACTACGCAGCTGCAAGAGACTTAAACCCTCATGAGCCATGAAGATTTATATCTCTTGTTAGTGCTGTGTTCTCGGTGTCTATTCTTTGTCTCCTCAGTTTAACTCATTCTACCCCAGACACACCACAGCAAGATGTGGATCGACCATGATAGTTCAAAGGGTAATGCCAAAATAGCTTGGCGCCTTGGCTGTTCTGGCATCACCCTTGAACTATTATGGTCGATCTGTGTCCTGCACTGCAGTGCAGTCATCAAGGACAACGGCCATATTTGGGGATTTCGGTCTTGGGGTACAATGAGTTAATCTGCGTTCTTCGAGGGAATGTCGGTCAGCGTTCTGTGGCTTCACTGAGGCGCGAAACTTGTGATCACTGGCAACGAAAGGGTTAAGGTAGCCAATGACGTCTTGTGTCAGAACCTGAGCCCCAGACGCTCTGGTGCCAGTCAGCGTTTCATTACAGAACTGGTTTATCAAGGCAATCTCTGGGCTGTTTTGTGTTAACCCTTTTCATCCTGATACACTACTGCTTGAAATCAATTCGACTCTGACATTTCAATGTTGGTGCCAGAATATTCTGGCACCACTCTTGAACTAAAGTGTTTGATCTATCTCTTAATCTATAATGTAGCCTTCATAGGACAATAAGCAACTTTTAACAACTGAAGTCATCCTCAGGATGTTATAGATTAACTGATGTCAGCCGACAATGTCCGTCTAGAAAAATTGCTGATCTTCATGAGCCAAAGCGGTCTATTAGTCTCGCTCGTCATTTAACTTTACACCAGTGCTCTCGCCTCAAGTTCGGAGAGGGTCGTTGATAAAATCGGTGGCGATCAACGTCGGTCCGTCTCCTGCGTGTGACGGACTTTTGTGATTCTAAAGAGTGACAAACCGTATAGCGGAGTCCTGGGTGTAGTAGGGTATAGTGGATAATGCCGATTACCGGCTGGCGCAGTTCGTCAAATTGACAGCGTGTGAAATGGCTCATAGAGAGGGGGAGAGACACTGATACGCCCACCATAACCAGACCATAATGGTGGCTGCCAAACGAGTCAAACGCAAAAACAGAACAACGCTTAGAAAGGACGGGTACAATACAGCTTATTAATTTTTTCAACGTGGACGTACAGACAGAAACGCAACGCACTACTGATCTTTCCCTTTGCGTGTCGATAGCGGTTTTTGGCGCTATGATTCCTGTAGGGATGAAACAGTTTTGTCGCGCCGTGGGCGCCTGTCGCCAGTCCCACCGCAATCGCTCCGTTGTCGCGTCGCGCATATCACTATATCAGTGAAAACACTCATTGGTTTTTTTTCCTGCGTTTTCCATTTGTGTCGCTATCGCCACCACTTTCGCGTCGCTGTCGTGCATTTATATGGAAACACTCCTTAAACCTTTTAGCCCCGGATCCCTACAGCAGGGGATGGCTAAACCATGATAATTCAAGGGTAGTGCCAGATTAGCTTCGGGCGCCAAGCTAATCTGGCACTACCCTTAAATTATCATGGTCAAGCCATCTCCTGTAACTGGTACATATCGTTAGGCAACACTTCCAAAATTTGAGAAATGGGACCTTGAGGCTAAAAGGGTTAAAGTACCATTACGCGTAAAACTGAAGACACATTTTCAGCACTATTTGTGTTTTTTATGCCTTGTCGAAACACCTAATGAGCTTCTATGGCAGTCTGGACATGCAGCAAAAGCGCAAGCTTAATCGCACTTACTAGATATATTCTGCGAAGCCGTTCGCTTGTCAGTCTATTCCAGTTTAGCTGTTTCACGTACTGATAGCATTGTATTTATAGAACGGAGTGGAGTCATTGTCAGGTTACTTGATATTAAGACGACGTGTGCTGATCTGGATTGTCCTGTGTCTAAATGAACCATAACTAGACCTGTGTGTAGCGTTTCGTAACCATCCGATGCGGTTACAGAAGTGATTTTTGTACCGTTCACAGCGGTAGTGGGCCTTTAAGAGTGTCCTTTCTAAAAACCTGATCCAAGATAATCAAATGTTATTTTGGACCTTGAGGCGCTAGGCCGTAAGGTCCAAAATCATAGTCCAGCACAAAAACATCTCCTTTCTCTGACAGCAGTAAAAGCAATCAGAACATATCGTATATTCTGACTGTCAGTAACACTCACTCCAGCCAGGAGTATTGTCCCCGGGCTTACCTCGCTCAGGCCACTCCACTCCGGAAGGCGGTCTGCTGCCGTTAATTCCTAACAAAAGCCACGTGGTAATTGACACATCGACCTGGGGGCTCTCGATCGTCACCAGCAGCCTGTCACACTGGTTGTCTCCTTCGATTCGCTTCCGCTGATAAGCGGTAGGGAATCGAGGGAGACAACCAGTGTGGCAACCTACAAGTACAGTGCGGTTATGTAGGCAGAGTGCGCCATACGATTCCAGACATTGCTGCCCTCACGCGTGTCTGGGCTCAGGAATGAGTGCTGATTAGAGAGTCCAGGATCAGAGAGTCCAGGGATGTAACGACAAAGAACCCCAGCCGTCCAAGGAATATAGATAGAAAGTGGTGTCAACAAGAGGCATAGATCCTTATGAGCCCCCGCAGTTGCGGGGGCTCATGAGGATCTGTGTCTCTTGCAGATGAGTGGTTTTTTGTTGTTGTTGTTGTTGGTTTTTTGGGTTTTTTTTTTAAGGGGGAGGGGGGGGGGGGAGGGGGCAGTGAAGGGGTTCAGAGTCAAGGTATTTTTACCCAGGTACGCGTCTGCTGGTTCAAAATGTGAGCTGGTCCCTGTTTAACTGTGTGCTGGTCTCAATGCGGGTTTTTGTGCCTTTGGACCACGCGGTTAGAAAATTAGACTGCACTCGAATCGGTTCATCATTTCAATAAGTTGTTCTACATTAATAAGTGCCTGGTCACATACTGTTAGAGCAAGCAGAGGTGCCTCTCTACCCTCCCCCCCCCCCCCTGTTCCCACGCCCCCCCCCCCAAAAAAAAAAAAAAATCCCTTCGCTGATCGCCTCCTAGAAATTTTGTATATTAACAAAAATGTATTTCTTAGTTCATTCTGCCGTCTCTTTATGTCATTCTATGATACCATTAAAGCTGCTGTTTAGACAGTAGGATCGTCAAATCAATGATTACTTCTCTCTCTCTCTCTCTCTCTCTCTCTCTCTCTCTCTCTCTCTCTCTCTCTCTCTCTCTCTCTCTCTCTCTCTCTCTCTCTCTCTCTCTCTCTCTCTCGTGTACACTGATATAAATCATGTGTGCGTAAACTCTGCTTGAACTGTCTGCTTCTGTGTTGCCTCAAGTTTCAATCTATCGATTAGTTTTTAAAAGAAAAGGTCACGGCTTTCCAGGTTCTGATCCCCGGTGAGGCCTAACTGTAAATACGTAGTTGCTAGACAGCAACACGCTTTGCGCACGGGTCTGTGGGTGTTATGGGATATTTCTTACCCGCGCGACTTCTTGCAGATGGGCAGCGATCTCAGTCGTCGCAAATTTTTGCGACGAGAGAGATCTCTGCCCAGCTGCAATTAGGAGTCAGGTAGGTAAGAAATATCTCACAATAACCATGTGCAACTTTGTGAGTAGACACTATCTGTAAGAGGCATAGATCTTCATAGTGGCACAAATCAGTAGGGTCGGAAGGGGGTGGGCGAAGGGTGCTCAATGTGGGTCTGTGGCCAAGGGCAGATGTCCCCCCTACCCAGGGGGTGGTTTGCAACATTTTTAAAACAATTTAAAAGTCAAGGCGGGAGAAGGGGGCGAGGAAGGGGGGTGGTCTCTGTCTCTGGTTGAGTTTCAATCAAAGTAAAATTGTTTGGGAGTGGCTGGGGGTGACTGAGTGGGTGTTTAGAGCCGGGAGAGAGGCAGGGGGAGTTGGGGGGGGGGGGGGAGAGTTGTAGTGTTCATGTGCAGTGCAAATCTCTCTTTTTACCCCCTCCCACCATTCCCTTCAAAACCCACATCAACCTCCCATCCCCAACCTCACCACCTCGATTTGCGAGGGCTCATGAGGATTTATGCCCTTTGCTGGAGTTGTTCACATTTGCCAGGTGTGTGTGTCTTTGTTACACAAGTGGAGGCGGCGACTTGGCTTTCAGCCAAGGGTGATTTAGGGATCCCGTTATGAAGAGATACTCCAGAGGAAGATTTCTTCAAGAGTTTCACACTCTTACATCCTGCGGTAACAAGGCTTGTATCACGGCCTAAAATAATTGTAAATTAAATTCCAGAGAGCCCCATGAGTGCAAGGATAGAAATAAAGGCGGGCAAAAGGCATAGAACCTCATGAGCCCCCGCGGTTTCGGGGGCTCATGAGGTTCTATGCCTTCTGCACTCGGATGGCGTTGGCCCTTTAACCGGCAGTGAAGAAGTTTAAATAAATAATGGGTCGTCTGTTAGGGCCTGTCAGGGCAAGTCTTACAGTCACTGTGAAATATGGTTATGATCATGCATGTTGAAATAGCAGATCGATCGTAATGTCTTTATCTTCATGTGTGTTTGTGTGCGTATATATGTATGTCAGTGATTATATTGTTGCTCGTTAGTACACAAGAACGCACAGGCATACAGATAAACAGAGAGACGCACGCACGCACTTGTAGGCACGCACGCACGCACACACACACACGCACGCACGCATGCGCACACACGGGCACGCACACACATTTGCCTAAAAGATATGAATTCCTCATGTTTTATTTGTCTCTTCTTTTGTGGATAGTCTGAGCCTTTTGTGTGGAGGCACAGTGTTTCAGAATACCCACAGTATAGTGCTTGCTTTGACGAGGAATGTAATGCAGTGAACCACGAACTGCTCAAACGATTTCTTTTAAGGCGGATTATGTGCGGGACCAACTGGAAGTCAGATAAGCTCAGTGACATCACGTGTACTGGTCCGCGACTTTGGACTTTCCGCCTGAAGCCGTAAGGTTCAAATTCACAGACCACAACGCATCATGCACGTGTCTCCAGTCACCAGAGCTATTTCATTAGTTAGGGGCTTGAGGTGCGGGAAGGGGGGGGGGGGGGGGTTGAGACACAAAGGGGAAAAATAAACATACGTATAATGATACTGACGAGCAAAAGAAATGCGACATTTTGGGGAATCCTCGGAAACACGTCGGTATAGTAAGGCGGTTTTCGATCGGCTTGGGGGGTGTATCTCGTATCACAAATCTAGGAAACCTCCACGAACAACAACAACAAAAACGTTGACTGACTGACACTGAGCGGTTGTTCAGGCTGTTGGAAATGGTGAAGCTGTTATCCACGTTAGAAGATGTCCGTTAGACCTGCGTCGTGTTGCATTAACTTGCCTTTCCGTGTAATAATAATAATAATAATAATAATAACGTTATTATATAGGCGCTTTTTCCTCAATTTTTGGGGAAATCGACTCAAAGCGCCGCGCCTGAAACCCAACACACACACTCACGAAACAGACACGGATTTACGCCATTTAAGACAAACACAGTATACACACAGTACAAGACAAACGAAGGGCCAGTCAGCTACTGAAGTTACAGAGATTTTTGATCGCTTGTATTTGAAATTTGTAAAGTGGCCTGAGACCGGTACCAAAGTGTGGGGGGGTGGGGGGGTGGGGGGGGGGGGTGGAAGAACCGGAGTACCCGGAGAAAGAACCCCCGACGGTCAGCCCGAATTAACGGTGACACTTACCAGAGGAGAAAAGTTCAACGCCGGAACCCGGTATCGAACCTCGCACCTTTGGCATTGGTGGCAGGCGCCTTAACCACTGCGCCACGGACCGCCCCGTATTGGTCATCATATATTTTCACGTTTGATGTTCAGCCCTGACGCACTACCACACTATATCGATTGACCATGATTGTTCAAGGGTGGTGCAGGAATAGCTTGGCGCCTAGAGACGCCAAGCTATTCCTGCACCACCCTTAACTACAATCAGTCATGGTCACTGAAACTCAGTGTCTCCTGAACCGCGTTGTAGTCTTTATTGATTGCCCATTCAGGGCAGTTCTACTAAAGTTTTACTCAGAATAGTAGATCATAGTATACTCACGAGCAAAAGAAATGCGACATTTTCGGATTCCAAAAATGTCGCATTTCTTTTGCTCTTCAGTATAGGTAGTGTGGGTCGACTGAGGAGAGCAGGCGTTTGTAGCAAGGGAGACAATCACACATTATTGCCCACCTGGTACGAACCTGCAATATGTACTACCTCCCTTGCGTAGTCCCCAGGCAGTGAAGAGACGAGTATGCAGGGTTGTCTCCCTCGATTCGCTACTCCGCAGCGTAGCGAATGTGGACAAACAACCGGCCTATGGGCAGGTCGTAGAGGTCACAGGAGCCGTCTGTACAAACCTGTGAAGTGAACAGTGTCAGTTGTCGCTGCCGGCTAGAAATGGCACAACCCCAGACACAACCACAGAACTATCATGGTTGGTCCTAATCCCGTTGCAGTTGTGTGTCAGAGATGACTGAATTGGATCAATAAGTCTGCCGAACGTGTAAATGTAGGCCGCTTAACGACTTTTGGCATCACTCACGAAGCTGATTTAAAATACTTACGAGGTCTGTAAAAATTTTGACACCAACGGATTTGAACATACGCACTTCCTATCGTGAGTCCGACCTTGTTCCACCCGCGGGTCAACCCGGTCCATAAGCGGATCTGGGGGGGGGGGGGAAGGGGTGGTTCCAGGGTTCCGGACCCCTCCCCCCCCCACCTACCCAAAATTCTTTAAAACGCTATTTCCTCCACCCCCACCCCGTTGTTTGATATTTTGGCGTATTTCCTCCCCGCCACTTCCCCCCCCCCCCCCACACACACACACACACACTTTCCCCCAATTCATTAAAATGCTATAACAAAGTCCCTTATGGTTTTTTTTTATAATCCCCCACCCCCACCCCGTATATTTGGCGAATTGTGAGAGTCTTAACACGCACGCATGTTCTCTTTCTCTCTTCCTCCGCCCCCCCCCCCCCCACCTCCCTCCCCCCTCCCGCGCTATTCGATTTTTCGGCCACTGGAAGCAAGGTCTAGCGCCGGGAAGGCCTTTTGTATGAGGTTGAAGGTCCCAAACAAAAAGTTGGACCACCATCCCACCCCCTCGAGGTAACTGATTCGCTCCTGATTTCATTTTGATACTTTTTTTTTTTTTTTTTTTCAAAAATGGACATACTGGTCACATGCATGGCTATACACGGCGCGCTAATTGTCATGTCATAGTCGAGCCACCCTTGCTGTAGTGCGTCGGGGTGGGTCAAGTTAATCGGTCTGATCATGACCGGGTTTAAGGGTGGCCGAGAGGCTCCAATCTATATTCTGGCACCACCCGCGAACTATGCAGGTCGATCTGTGTCGTGTATCTTGTACTAGCCTGAGTGCGTCATGGCTGAGAAGTGCCCTTAATCGGCCTCTTCAGTGACTGGATATCAGGCACTTTTGGTAATGGATTATTTAGAACAGGTCAGCCTCAACTGAATTGCGACATTATTCGTCAGTGATAGCGTACTGTATCGTAGCGCCGGAAATTTACACAGCCTCAGTCGTGAAGTCAGAGTGAAACCACTTGATAAGCAAAAGGTCCTCGGGCCGACGTCAGCCTTAGCGCGGGACCGCGAACGGCCGTGCGCGGGCCAGCTAAGGCTGACGTCGGCCCGAGGACCTTTTGCTTGCCTCGCGGCATCCCCGTGGGGAGTCAGAGACCTGTTGCCGAGCGCCGTCACTGATACCCGATACCGCGGTGAATCGCTGGATCGCGTAGTACTGAGGCTGACCTGCACGTAGACTCCAATACTTCTCACTTGTGATCGCTTGGCGGCGGACACATTTACAACTTACACGTCAACAGTTCGCCGCCCCTGAACACCTGCGTCGCTTGAAAGTCTGATCGTCCCTTCTTCACAAGTCAGTGCTTGTACATCGCCTTTCCAGCGGACGCTCTGCTCAATACATTTCACCACAGTACTTTTTGATGTGTGTGTGTCGCGTGTTACATTCAATCGTCAACATTCGTGTTTTTGTTTGTTTGTTTGTTTATTTGTCTGTTTCTTTGTTTCTTTGTTCTTTGTTTGTTTATGTTCTGGTTTTTTTTTTTTTTTGCTTATTCGTTTTGTCTGTTTGTTTCTTTGTTTATTTGTTTGTTCTGTTCTGTTTCTTTTTGTTTGCTTGTTCGTTGATTCATTTTTTTTTTTTTTTTAATTTTTTTTTGTTTTTTTTTTTGTTTTTGTTTTGTTTTGTTTGTTTGTTTAGGTTAAAAGTTTGATGTGGTCTTGTAGATTCAAGTTCCTCCAGTCTCTGGATAAAACAGGTTATGCGTCACTGTCACACTAATACAGAATGTTCTATTAGACAATAGTTAACAATACCTTTGGCTGCATGCACTAGGGGGTTAAGGACAGTGTCTGTAGTATTCGGCTGATCAATGAGCATTGATTCGCAAACCCGCCCCGTAGATTTGAAAGACAGGTGGCATAGAGCCAAAACCTGGAATAATAAGAATAGTACTGTACAGCTTAGACACTAGCTCTTCACATGACTGACTTACAAAGAAAACTTGTCTTCTAGCATACATCAAATAATGTGACCCACATGTGACTGTCACTGGTGCCGGTCCAAATATGTTAGTCCTTCTTTATGAAGAAGGACTCGTATAATTGGAATAGCCCTTGTACAAAAACAAAACAAAACAAAAATCTTTTGCCTGTTGGTAGCGCATTTTGTCGCGATGATTTGTACAGGAATCATCGCGACAAAAAGCGCTGCGGACAGTCACACGATTATGGCAGGAATCATTGCGATAAGGCGCCACCGGCATCCAGAGGGTTAATATTTTACTGGTTTCTTATTACGCATACGCGACAATAATATTGTCTCGACCATTCACATGCCATAAACCAGACATGAATTAGAGATAAAATTTGATAGTATTCGTGGGCAAGTTCAGAAACAGAGCGAATGGGGGAAAAAAAAGGTGCAACTGCGTATGCATTGTACTGGTTGCGTGTAAATCGATAGTGTTCGCATGCAACCTCGTAAGTGACATTTAGCACGAAATCATGTTCTGGTGTGATTACCCTCTGAGTTTGTGTGTGTGTGGTTTTTCTGTTGTTGTTTTCTTCAGACGAAATCTCGCACCTATAGCTCAACAGGAAATGCTCACAATCGCCTTGTGAAGAAGGCTTTGGATCAAATATAATGACCAAAATGTGAACAGGTTTTTATTCGTTTTTATCACAAACACAAAACACAAAATTGTTAGTTCCTTGTGGCAAACGCCACCAAATCTATGGATCTCGGCTCAAACGGTAATTTTTTGTATCTTAGGACAAAAGTTATAACTTAATGCGAATCTTTGTTAAAATTCCAAGAGGTCGTTGACCGTCACATTACAAACCGGCATATTTAAAGACCAGTGCTTTAACCCATTGCGTCCTGACGCATCTGTTTAGATTTGCTTATTGTCCTATGAAGGCTGCATTACAGATTAGGAGATAGCTCAACCATTTTAGTTCAAGGGTGGTGTCAGAATAGCTTGGCGCCACAGGCGCCAAGCTATTCTGGCACCACCCTTGAACTATCACAGTCAAATTAATTACAAGCAGTAGTGATCAGAATGAAAAGGGTTAATCGTTTGTGTGAATGATGCAAGAACATATTTGAGTATATTTCAACACTGACAACACACTTTTAACTCATTCATCCCGACGGCCGTATTTCCCAAATTTTGGAGGCGTCATCTAATAACTATGCTCCAGTTGCACGAGATGGATTGACCATGAAAATTCAAGGGCAGTGGCCATATTAGCTTGGCGCCTTGAATTATTATGGTCGACCTATCTCCTGCTGTAGGGCGTCAGGGCTGAATGGGTTAAAAGGATTTGAAAGCCTTCTCTCGAGTAACCACCATTGCACTATCATGATCAATCTGTCTACTGACCAGCAGACGAGCCCTAGGGCTCATTTAGTTAAAGCATCCGTTCTTTTTGAAGTAGCTTCTGATTTCTGGTAATCGTGGTGCTATTCTAGAAACACTCCTAATCGTCTCGAAACAGTGCGAAAGAGAGACTTATCCGTTGTATTATGGCCGGACAGTTCAATAATTACAGGCTGAGCCTACGGCCCCAAGGCTAGAGCTGTAAGTGGGTAAAATAGTTCTTATTCCTACTTTTCTTTACTAAGCGAGCGTGTACTCAGGCATTCAACTCCACAAACATCTGAGTGTCTGTGCACAGGTACAAGACGAACGTGCAGTGCAGCACGTACAGGTCTGTTTTCACAGAGCTACATCTGAAAAGTGTTTAGTTTGTGTTTAGTGAAAAAATGAGCTTAGTCGTGAAATTATATGATTTCACAGTGGTCAGAGAAAGAGAATTCTCTAAATAATTCCTGAACCCCGGTCTGCGACCGAAAGTTCAACAGTGACTGCACGATTTCTTTAGAAGAACCTCAACAGTGACTGCACGATTTCTTTAGAAGAACCTCAACAGTGACTGCACGATTTCTTTAGAACCTCAACAGTGACTGCACGATTTCTTTAGAACCTCAACAGTGACTGCACGATTTATTTAGAAGAACCTCAACAGTGACTGCACGATTTCTTTAGAAAAAACACAGACCTACAGTCCTGCTTCTCCTGGTCTTGAAATCCTTCGCTGTCAGTAGAGGGCACTTAGGTTTCTGAAACCTTTGTTAATTTAACGCTGAATATGGACACAAATGGACACAGCGTGGTGTCAGCAAGAGGCATAGATCCTCATGAGCCCCCGCGAACGCGGGGGCTCATGAGGATTTATGCCTCTTGCAGTTGGATCCAGTCCCGTTTTTCTCGGCAGTGAAAGTTTTTTTTTTAATATTTGCCAACAGGAGACAGAATGACAGAACCTCGTGTATTGAGCCTCTGCAGTCTGCATGGACACATATGGTGGGTCTGTGCCTCTTAAAGGGCAGATAGGATCGGTGTTGGTGCTCAGTATGTTTGTCTTCCGGCACTGACCCTAGATCTGCCCGTGTCCTAATCGGCTTTGGCTTTTGACTGTAGGCGTAGCTAGGCCGGACAGCGAAGCATGTCCTCGCCCCAGCCCCCTCCCCCCCCCCCCCCCCCCCCCGCCCCTCCCTGTTGAGAGGTGAGACTGCTGAGGAGGCAGACCGTTGTCAGCCGTTGTCAAACCTCTCCTGAAAAAATCGAATCTTGACCCCAACCAGCTAAAGAACTGTCGCCCCGTTTCAAACCTACCCTTTCTGTCCAAAGTTCTTGAGAGAGTCGTTCTCACACAGCTCACTAAATATCTACAGTCAAACAATCTCGTCCATCCGCTTCAGTCTGCTTACCGTGCTGGGCACAGCACTGTAACCGTTCTCCTCTACGTCGTTAATGGTCTCCTAAGTGCATGTGATGAAAACCAGATCTCAGTTCTTGCCTTGTTAGACCTTTCAGCTGCGTTTGAAACCATTCACCACTTGATCTTGCTTCAGTGTCTGGAAAACTACTTTGTTATTTCTGGTAAAGCTATCGCCTGGTTTTACTCTTATCTGTCTTTCCGTCAGTTTAGCATCTCTGTCAAGAACGCTCTTTCTGAAGCTGCTGCGCTAGTTTGGGGTCCCCCAAGTGTTTGTCCTGGGCCCCATTCTATTTACGCTGTACACTCGGTCTCTGTCTCAGGTTATTGCATCGCATTCAATCGACCATCACATGTATGCGGACGATACACAACTTCAGAAAGCTGCACCTCCAAACAGCTCCAGTCAGGCTATTTCAGATGTTCAGAACTGTATCCCAGATGTAAAGTCCTGGATGTGTGAAAATAAACTCCAGTTGAATGAGGGCAAGACAGAAGCTCTTCTTGTCGGTGCCTATCGACTGCTGCCCAATTCTCCTGACTCATCTGTGACGCACCTATTCCATTTTCTGATTCAGTCCGCAATCTTGGCGTTTTTCTTGATAAAGATCTTCAAATGAAGGACCATGTAAATCATGTCTGCAAAATTGTTTTTACTGGAATTAAGACGTATCAGTTCTATCCGTCATTACCTCACCACTGAAGCTACCACCAAACTGGTCGTCTCTTTAGTCTTGTCCCGCATAAATTACTGCAATGCCCTCTTAGCTGGCCTCCCTCAGTCTCTCATTCAGAAATTGCTGCGAGTTCAGAATTGAACTGCACGTCTTATCGTCCGCGCCCCACGGCATAACTCCCCATCTTGAGACAACTTCATTGGCTGCCAGTCAAACAACGAGTCTCGTACAAAATCGCCTGTCTGTGCTACGAAGCTATTAACTAATCTACCCCTGCCTATCTCTCTGATCTTCTTCAACTATACACTCCCTCCCGCTCCCTCCGTTCACTGAAGTAGTGACACGCGCCTTCTTAGAGTCCAGCTCTGCAAATACAAAACCAGATTTGATCGTTGTTTTGCGCACGTTGGACCTGTTGTCTGGAACTCCCTACCCATAGACATTAGACATTTTTCCTCATTCACTGCCTTTAAATATGCCCTTAATACCCACCTGTTTGATACCCCAATGTAGCTCAGCCGGTTTTTCGTGATTATGTACCTGTGTGTTTGTCTGTGTGACTACGTGTATTGCAGAATCCTTTGTTTCTCTGGCTTTATGACACCCTCCCAAGCTGACAAATCCCAAGCTGACTGTGAAAACAAAGATGGCTGTGTACAACGCCTGCGTCATCAGCACACTGCTGTACGGCAGTGAGACATGGACCACATATGCTAGACAGGAGATAAAACTCAACACCTTCCACATGAGAAGCATTCGCCGTATCATGGGCATATCTTGGCAAGACAGAGTGACCAACACCGAAGTCCTGTCACGCGCTGGCCTCTCCAGTATGTACATCCTACTCAGACAACGCAGACTGCGCTGGCTCGGCCACGTTCAACGCATGGAGGATGGCCGCATCCCAAAAGACATCCTCTACGCAGAACTGGCAGCTTGGAGAAGAAACACTGGTCGCCCCAAGCTACGATTTGTAGATGTCTGGAAGAGGGACATGAGAGCACTGGACATTGACACTGGGTCCTGGGAACGCCTTGCGGATGACCGTGCAAAGTGGAGAAGTATCCTCCACCAACACCTCAAGTCAGGGGAAGAGAAGATGTCGAAAGCAGCAGCAAACAAGCGGGCACGCAGAAATGAGTGCATCAACTCCATCAGACCAGCGACCATGTACATTTGTGATCTTTGCAGTAGGGACTGCCACTCCCGCATTGGCCTCTACAGTCACAAAAGATGTTGCTTCAAATCCAGCAGGCAATCAGATCAGAACAACTAGGATGCATTATCTATGGTCGATTCAGACCCGACAGAGGCCCATTAAATTATAACCCCCTCCACTCTCACCCTTTATTTGTAAAGCGCTTAGAGATTATTTTAGAATAAGCGCTATATAAGTAGCCATTATTATTATTATTATCATTATTTGTACCAAGGCAGTTTGCAAGCTTCAAAGATTTGCATGAACCCCTGCGGCCAGCAGGGACTCATGTGGATCTACGCCTATTGTTGTCAAATATTAACCCTTTGACTGTCGGTAACGCGTTTTGTCGCGATGATTCCTGCCGGAATCATCGCGACAAAAAGCGTTGCCGACAATCAAAGGGTTAACCGGCCAAAGTTAGCTTGGTTAGTTTCTGTAGCGTCCGGCGGTGGCGGGCGGTGGGGAGGGGGGAGGAAGGGGAGGGAGGGGGCCGGTAGAGAAGGATGGGTGGGTGGAGGGCGAGAAGACTGTTTTGACTGACCACAGTTGAACGAATGATATCCTATAAAGGAATACTAGGTTGCTCTGTCATGCAATTTTTTTTTTTTTTTTTTTTTTTTTGGGGGGGGGGGGGTGGGTAGGTTGTGTATGTGTCTGTGTGTGTGTGCGTGTGTGTGTGTGGGGGGGGGGGGGGGAGAATCACGGCCTTCTGGTTTATGAACGAAGAAATGTGAACAAGTGATATCCTGAAAAGTATACTGAATAGACGGTATTGTCACTGACATAGAGGTGTGGGTGTGTGGTGTACGGGTGGACTGAAAAACCAAGCAGGCACGTGTACTTTTGTTTACACACGACACGTCTGAAGGCTAGCTGCATTCTTAGACGCACTTTGCTTGCTGACAATCCGTAAGTCGTGGTATATCCGTATCACCTCCCCCGCCACCCCCCCCCCCCCCCCCTCCAATCTCCCCCGTTACATGCCGAGAAATCGGAATGTAAATGAGGCTCGCCTAGCAAAAAGTATAGATTCTAATAAGTCCACGCAGAATGATCCCTTGAGGATCTATACCTCTTGCAAAACAATACCACCTACTTATGCACCGAACCCTCCTTGTCACGCTTAACGTCAATGGCAGGGGACCTTCGATTCCTGCTGTGGTATGCTCGACGGTTTTGCATACTTATTCCAATTTATTGTTGTTAGGTTAGGCTCCACCTTGTCTTGTCCTTTTCTTGGGGGACGAAACAGAGATTCTGGCTCCGGAACAGTACAAACAAACAAACAAACAAACAAACAAATAAATAACCCTTTGGCTGTCGGTAGTGCTGTTGGTCGCGGTGATTCCTACAGGAATCACCGCGACCAAAAGCGCTACCGACAGCCAAAGGGTTAAACTAAACAAATAAATAAATAAATAAATAAATAAATAAATAAATAAATCAGCTCAACCAACCGAGCAACAAATCAGCCAACCAACCAACCAACCAATCAAACAAACAAACAAACAATCACCTGTATATCACGTGTAGAAATTGTTTGTATGGTCATGTTTCTTCAAGTAAAATACTGTCATGTCTGGCGGACGTTATGCTGACAGGTGTGCCGACAGGACGATTTGTCGACAGACAATATTATACTGACAGACGGTATGCCAAAGAACGATGTACAGGCGGACGATATGCCAAGAGGACGATCTATCAAGAGGAGGTTGTGTCGTCAGACGATATGCCGTCAGAAGGATGTATCAACGGACTGTATTTCAAAAGGACGATCTGCCGACAGGACGATATGCCAACAGCACGATCTGCCGAGAGGATGGTATGTCGACAGAACGATCTACCGAAAGGATGATATGCCATCAGAACAATGTACCAACAGTGTACCGACAGGACGATAAATATGCCAACAGGGCGTTAGACCAAGAGGACGACATGCCGTCAGACGATATGTCGACAGGACGATATGCTGTTATACAATATACCGACAGGACAGTAAGCCGACAAGGAATCTGTCAGCAGGCATATCGTCCGAATCTTATTTGGCATATTAAATATTATCAACATTTCATCTTTACAAGCTGTGCGTGACACACATACGCACAGTTCAGCATACGCCGAGCGGCAATCGAATTTCACAGTCAAGGTAAAGCGAGAGTGACAGACTACATAACACTGTGGAACAGTTCATAGGCCCAGGTTTACCTGACTTGCATACCTACACCCGGCCAGGCCGTCGCAGACCGAACACCTGTGTAGCCGGAGTATGTAAATCGTAATCCGGAAAGAAAAATTAATCAGCAAGAGGCATAGGTCCTCATCAGTCCCCGCCTGCGGGGGCTGATGAGGATCTATGCCTCTTGCCGGATTACGGTTTTGTTCTCAGCAAGGGGTGTGTGTGTGAAGCCTTGTGTGTATTAGGGCCGGAGTCGGCGCCTTGTTGAGAGCCGTTAGTTTGTTGTCTTCCCTCGAAGTGGTCAGTCCTCTATGTACGTCGGCTAGCAACAGACCGCCTGGGACTCTTACTGACTTTCAAAATGGACCCTCCTGTGGGGCCCGGGGCGGTTTTCACAGAGCGGGCCCGGACACTGGTAGGTTAAAGTTCAAATCCGTTGACAGATGTGTTGGCTAGTTATTGTGAATTTGATAGTATTTGACTTTGAGAGACTCAGTGTGAAATGGATTTCATTTCGCAACAGGTACACCCCTTAGTAGTCCAGCTGATTGGTCACCGAGTCCACACACATGACTACTACGTCGAAGTTGGACACAGGAGGTTTTAAAGTTCAGTCACAATATTTGACCGATATCAGGGTGTCGTGTGTTTATAGCGAAGCATTGTGCTGGAATCGTATCGTTGAAGGATTTGTGTGGTAGTTATGCTGTATATCGAAAAACAGTGGGACCGGCGTACCTACGTATAGTTGGTAGGTTGTTGGTTCCGTCAGCAGTGATTGGCATTTAATTCGATTACAGACTTCTGTTAGGGTTTTGCGCAGCTTGTGTACCGACATTTGCCCTGGTGTATGTGTGTGTACGAGTATGTCCGGAGTGCTTAAACTCAGTCATTGTTATGAGTTTGCTGGATCGAGATTTTAGAGTCACGGACGGTAGTAAGCAAAGGGCATAGGGCTGACATCGGCCGCAGATGGCCCGCGCACGACTGTGCGCGGGCCATCTGCGGCCGATATCGGCCTGAAGATCTTTTACTTACTGGGAAGGTGCAGAATCACGCGCCAGCACACAGTGTCTTCTTTTCTGACTGACGTGATCACAAACAGCCACGCCAGATACATCACCAGTTTGCTGGTTTCATTTTGCAAAAGATTTTTGTTATTAACCCTTTGGCTGTCGGTAGCGCATTTCGTCGAGGTGATTCCTACAGAAATCATCTCGACCAAACGCGCTACCGACAGCTAAAGGGTTATTTTAATGGAATACTTTTTCTGCATTTGTACAAGAAGAAGTTCACACAATTCGAGCCAAACACTGAGAAGATCAAGTGTCATTTATGTGTGTGCTGATTTTGCACCTTACGATCTACAGCAGCACACACATGGATGGTATGTATTCTTTTCCCCCTCCCCCCTTCCCCCCCCCCTTCCCCTCCCCCCCCCCCAACTCTAGCCCCCGCTTATATACAAACAACATTGCTGGGAAGGATACATACGAGTTATTGGTATAATCTACATTTCTTTACCAACATGTCTGTGTTTTTCTCTTACACTGGCTGTCTATGTACAAAGGATGACTAACAGACAGATAGACAAACATGTTATTTGTCCATCACTAAGTCTGTCTTGGCGTTCGTCTGTCTGCTTTTTGTGGTATTTCCTAATAACTCTACCGCTAACGTTCTGTTTGGTGTGTGTGTGTTCGTGCGTGCGTGCGTCAGTGCGTGTGTGTGCGCATGCGTGCGTGCATGAGTGTGTTTGTGTATGTGTGAGTGTGTGATTGTGTGTGTGATTGTGTGTCTTTGTGTGTGTGTGTGTGATTGTGTGTGTGTGTGTGTGTGTGTGTGTGTGTGTGTGTGTGTGTGTGTGTGTGTGTGTGTGTGTGTTCTCAAAATACTATAACGCTTACTGTGTTGCTCAAATGTTCGCATGTTAATGATATTTAGCAGAGACACAGTCACCTAACCATTTGTTTGCATGTATCTGTTTTCAGGAGGATTTTCTGGCCACAGATGACTTGTTTGTGGAGTACTTTAACACATATCTCGCTCTGCCGGTAAGTTCCAGCATTCGCTGTTTCCAAAAAAAAAATCAAAACGAACAGGCAATTACAGGTTCGTGGCTGTCTCACTCACTGAACATTTAAAGAGTGACCCCAAAAAGTGCGACCATGTCTAGTTCATGGGGTCCGTTCTGGGATGTATCGAATGCAAATAACTCTTTTCAACACGTCGTAACAGTTTCTACCCAATGCGCAAAAGGCCATCGGGCCGCCATTGGCCCGCGCACGGCCGTGCGCGGGCCAACGGCGGGCGACGTCGGCCTGATGGTCTTTTGCGTATTGGGCTAATCTGCATAGTATCGTGCTGAGACAACGTCACCTATTGTCTCTCACCAGACACATATCAACACGGGTTTGTCTATGAGACCTGTCGGTTCAAACTATTCTCTACAAAGTCATGACCTTGTTAAACAACAGACCTCGCTTTCTGACGACTTATCACTCATTCGAGGAGTCCCCAATCAATAGCAGCAGAAGCGTAGTATAGCTTTTTTGTAGTAGTATAGCTTTTTAACTGTCACAGTTGAATGGGTGTCGGTAGCGGTTTTAGTCGCGATGATTCCTGTAGGAATCATCGCGGCTAAAACCGCTACCGACACCCAAAGGGTTAATAGGTAGTTCTCTAATTAGTTTTGCTCGCATCTTATTGACAAATAAACTTTCATAAAATCGACCGACAAAACCTCGCGCCAAATCTACTGTCTAAACCTTTCATTGAATCTCAGTTCTGACAAAAAAGTCAAACCTGCTGGCAAATCGGCAAAGTTGCAGTAAATGGATGGCTGTTGTAAATCCTTGTAAAGTAATGGCTGCCAGCAATGACCATCAAAGCGTAAACTCATGATTGATGCATTCCCTTTCTGGTCAGGCATCTGCCACTTGATCGTAGTACGTAGTAAAGAGCACACAGGCATGGCAGCGAGAGGGTTAATTTCGTGCTTTTTACAAGGACTATAAATAAATATCTGTGGAGGGTTTGATAGAGGTATTGGGCTGTCTGCACACACTTACACCCTTATCCCTGGCCTTTACTGCCGAGAAAACTTGAGCACCACCCAACTGCAAGAGGTATAGATCCTCATGAGCCCCCGCAATTGCGGGGGCTCATGAGAATCTATGCCTCTTGTTGATGCCACTTCGTACACATGTCCCTTTGACGGTCGGGGATCTTTGTCGTTGAATTTACAAAAGATTTCAGGAACACAACATTCGTAGTCCAAGGGCGGTGAAGGGGTTATAGGCGTACATAATCACCTTGTCCTTGTAGTACGAAATAACGTCCTGAACAGCTGGAGACCACTTTTTGGTCAGCAAGAGGCGTAGATTCTCATGAGGTCCTGCGACTGTAGGGCCTCATGAGAATCTATGCCTCCTGCAGATGAAAGTATACTTAGTAAGTGCTTAAGTCTGCGAGGACATCTTGCCCTCATGGCGGCTTTTGACTAGCCCATAAAGATCTCTCAAGTTTAATCTCTGACTGTGAGATTTTACCAGTCACTGGCGGCATAGAGTGCGCGATGTGGACAGCACGTCATGGTCAGTTTTCTCGGTTGTAATGCAGTAACCAGCAGCACCAACAAATAACAGCTAATCGTCAGAACAAATGTTAAAATCTAATCTATTCTTTAACCAAAAGAAGTGACGCGTTTTTTTTTTAAACCACTGACAGTAACAATACCAGTCAGTATCAATGTTGAGACCAGTTCAGTTTAGTTCAGTCAGGATGGGATCTCTGTGCTCGGAAAATCCCATACGCGCTCCACCCTACCTATCAGAAGTCTTCCTAGAGTCCCTTTTGAGATTGTACCAATATCAGTTGAGACCATAACAGAATTAATACAATTCATACAATCTTCACATGCTATCCCTAAATGTATAATGCTGTCAAATTCAGATGATGGCACACCCATTCATTAACTAACAACGACCGCTCAGTTACAAAATCACGTGAGCTGGTCTGTGATTTTGGACCTTATGGTCTATGGCCGTAAGGTCCAAAATCTCAGTCCAGCACACATACACTAACCACATAGCCTGAACCAGCGACTTGCAAACGCTTTCAGCAGAGGTAAGAGTTTCTTCACCTGTCAAGCCTATCGATAGTGAAAGGCTTTTGAAGAGCCAGTGACATACAATCCCACATAACCGCCTCACTCTGCTGATGTAAAATTGGCTAGCAAGAGGCATAGATTCTCATGAGCCCCTGCGACTGCAGGGACTCATGAGAATCTGTTCCTCTTGCAGATGGAATAGTCTGTGGGGGCTGTAGAGGAGGGCCATCGTATTGTTCATGGTCTGGTTGTTGATAGCGCAGCGCGGGTCGTTCGCCCCTAGACTTGTGGGTGGCTATTGCTTTGTACCCTGCCCAATAAAGTATTATGCTTATCGATAGGCTTGTTCTATGTCTTAGTCTACCGCCATCCCGCGGACTGTGGGTTCACGAGTAAGAGGGCTTTTAGAACTGAGCAAGATGATAGACAGGCAGGCAGACAAAGAGAGACAAAATTGGTCAACTATGTAAAAATAAATAAATAAATAAATAAATAAATAAATATTTTTTAAAAGGGTAGGTCGGATGGAAGGCAGCGGAAATGACCCCTCGTGGGACAATAAACAGACAGAGAAACTTTATTTGAGGATTTTATCCTTTCGTGTGTCAGTAGCGTTTTTAGTCGCGATGATTCCTGCAGGATGTCAGGCTGTTGTTATTCCTGCAGGAACCATCGCGACTAAAAACGGCTACTGACACCCAAAGAATTTAGGCGACTTAGAAACTTGCGCGCTGGACTGTGATTTTGAAATTTACAGCTGTGGATTGGAATCGTCTTCTGATCAATACGTGCCCGTCGTGATACGCGGGAAAAAAGATCCGGCGTGATAGCTCAAGCGCTGAGTTTCCTTTTCTTTACCTCTTGTCCCAAGCTTACCAGACACTCTCCACGGCTGACACGGTCTATGCGTGTTGTGTATCTGTACTTAGCGATTGAAGTGAAGGGCTCTCTTCCTTCAGCGAAAACCCCCAATTTGAACCACTTCCTTGTACAGCCGGCATTGATCCTTATGAGCATAAGCGCTATAGTGCTTCGATTCCTTTCGGTTCCTCAGAGCAGGGTAGATCGCATTGGTTTCTCTCTGCGATCTCAATTGGAGTGGGATCTTTTCATGCCGCAGATCTCTTTATAAAAGCGTTTAAGAACATCTTTACCAAAGTTGAATTAACACTTAAGATCCCTTTGGCCATAGCTGACAGAGGTAATTGCAACAAGAAAGAGACGTAGATCCTCATGTGCCCCCGCATTCTGCGGGGGCATATGAGGATCTATGTCTCTTGCAGATGGTATGTTTTCTCTTAATAATAATAATTTGACCCTAAAGCGTCTTTAGCTTTGCTAGGGTATGCGAAGCGTATTATATATTCCGTCCGAGTGAATGCGAGGGGCTAGGTTTACATTTGATTTATTGACGATTAATATAGGCCAGTGTAGTGAAAGCACTATTTAACCAGGGACATGTGTTTGTTTGTGATGGACTGATGATGTGTTCATAGTATCGTCTGTTGTTAAGGTCCCGGTTTATCTCAGGTACTCTCACTCGCACGTATAGTTGTGTTTATTAATGAGTCGCTTCAATTATGCAACCACAACAGGGCATGTAAACGCAGGTTTTAAAAAAAATTAAATTTAGCACTTCACCTTTTTAGAGCAGAGTTACGCTGGATTTGTTAAGGTGATAAACGAGGTGACATAATGGATAAAACTCTCGTCCATCAAACGTTTATCCCTGAGGACAACTTTAAGAAATGTTTGCTTATGTGAAGCCTATCCTTAGCCGTATGTGATCTCACGAATTATTTCCAGTCCAACCTTTGTCCCAATATTGGCACAACTCGCACGTTTTTCCCGACCGTACGTTACGAACCTGCGGCGGACCGCATGTGGAGGTGACACGGGTTGTGCGGTCTCCGCCGTACTCCAGTTTGACTGTTTCGTCGCTACTTAGGCTGGGTAAAGATAGGCTAGGAGCATCCCAACCTTGGACACCACACCACTCAGAAGAGAAAACAATATGTCGTTTCAACAAGTCGTGTATAAACAAATCAACCCATTGCGTGTGGGTAGCGGTTTTAGTCGCGATGACTCCTGTAGGAATCATCGCGACTAAAACCGCTACCCACACGCAAAGGGTTAAATTATGCCTGAGCTACCGCTGCGCAAGACAACTCACGAATGCTCAGATCATCTGATGGGCATTTTATCGGTCGTACTGAGCAGTCAGCGGTTATGATGCCTCAGGTCAGGCATAATTTTAATCTCTATTCACCACTTGTTTCCCATCCCATTGCAAAATATGCATGTTTGCGTGGCTTTATTCTCAGATTTGCAAGATCCTTCTGTGCGTCGACCTAGACCAAAAGCATAATTGCCAAACTGAAAAAAAGTCTGTTTGAACTTCACGACTTCTTGTTTTATGTGAGTTTTGTGGTTGGCACACATCTATAACCCCTTCACTGCCGAGAAAAAAAATACCTGAACACAATCCATCTGCAATGGATATAGATCATCATGAGCCCCCGCAATTGCGGGGGCTCATGAGGATCTATATCCCTTGCTGACACCACGATGCTCTTTGAACGGCTGTGTTTTTGGGGTTTTTTTTGCGCGTGAACGGTGACACAGATCTGCGACCACGGGCAGTAAAGGGGTTCGGTCTGCCAGACCCTTGGTTTTGCGAGTGGTGTACGGCTGGTGCTTGAGTGCGTACCTGTCAAGTGTTGGAGGTGACACAAGTAATACAATATTCAATGTTCACACACACACTGACGACAGGCCTACTTTTATGGAGGCTAGAACATTGACAGCTTTTGTCGTACAGGTCAGCCGCAGTATATCGCGGTACCAAGGAGCCATAAAGTCAGACCGCGGCTTTGGCGTTTGCGTGAATGTGGTGGTGCCAAACTCACCTGCCTTATGAAGACAAAAATAACAACAGTCCACTGGCTGACGTCAGCCTTAGATTTGAAGATTTAGGTCTCTTGCAGCTGGGTAGCGTTCGCTAGCCCCGGCAGTTAAGGGGCTAATGCCCGCGGCACCGAAGTGATCATGGACGGCCGTAACCGGCGATTTTGTGGAGACAGGGACAGCTATTACCTATAGAGTACGACCTGAACGCTGATCAGGGGAGGAACGCCCCTGGTGCTTCGCCTGCGACGAGCCGTTTTCGGTGAAGCACTTCTTGACATCATGTGCTGACCTAATCGATATAAAGTGCAAACACTATGCAGCAGACTCTTTGAAGGTTTTGTTTGGGACGTTCCCCCGGACAAAATCTTCAGCTTTCTAAAGGAAGCCAATTTGTTTTACAAAATTTAAGTTTCTGTAGTCTATGTAAATCTGACTGCTCATATGAACTTCCATATGTACGTTTGACCTGTGTGACGTTTTAGCTAAGATTACTTTTAAACTGTATTTACATCATGTTTTAAGACCTTTCTCTTAGTCTGGCTGACCAGACTTTTACCCTTCCCGCCGTGAGATGGCTTTAGTCGCCTGCTCGGCGTTAAACCCCAATAACTAACCAACTAACTGAACGCTGATCAGTTCAGGCGAACTGTAACTGTGCCACTTTGATTTGCTAGGACATTTCACCCATTTCAACAGTGACATACTATGCTGACGAGCAAAAGAAATACGACACATGTGGTATCATCGAAACACGTAAGTTTCTAAAATGTCGCATTTCTATTGGCTCGTCATTATAAGCAGAGCAAGCCCGTCTTTTGGGGGTAAACTGAGACTGAAGTACTGCCAGCAATGTCGTGCTTTCTAGCTTACAGCCTGAACAAAAGCATAGAACGTTGTAACAGACTGTAGTGGCCGGAATGCGGTTTATGCACGGTGATTTAATATTAACTCATTCGAGACGTGCCGCGTCCGGATACGCGGCTTATGCCGCGTATCCGGAGGCGGCACGTCTCGAATGAATTAAGCCATTGATTCAAGCCATTTCTCAAAATTTGGAGGTGTCACCTTAAATCTATGTACCAGTTGCAGGAGACGGGTCAACCGTGATAATTCAAGGGTAGTGCCAGATTGGCTTAGCGCCTGCTGGTGGTAAGCTAATCTGGCATTACCCATAAATTATCACGGTTGATCCATCTCCTGCTGTAGGGCGTTGGGGCTACATGGGGTAAGCCATCGATTCATGCCACTGCGTGAATCGATGGCTTAATATGAAATCACGGCCTTTCGGCAGTGGCTATAGATAATGCCATTACGCGTGTTCAAACCACAAGTGCATGGCATGTTCGGAGGCTATGCAAAATAAATTATAGTTCCAGTATAGTGCTGTTTGCAGTGCTCTCACTTTCATGGCGCACTGCCCGCTTTTTATGTCTTGAGTCTGAGTTGATAACTTCTTCTCTTGTCAGGTCACCCCACCCGGGTCTGCCCTGGGGGACTTGGGTGGGGTTAGGTATTTTTTAGTTCCCAGGGTCACCCTGGTCAGCCCCACAGGGTGGGTTTTCCTCTCCATTCTGGGGCATGTGTTTCTGTCTACCCTTTGTCCATTCACCTGTATTTGCCTTTTTAAAACTCTCCCTACTGTCTGCACTGCCTGTAGCTCTTGATATTGGATGTTTGTTGCTAAATGGTCTTAGCTTTATTTAGCCCCATGTGTTAGGTTTATTTAACGTATTTGACCGGCTGGTGACATACATTCAATGTTCTGTTTATTTTTTTTTCACAAGCAGTGCAGGCACGTCCTGAGAAAGCCTTGTTGCTGTCGGGACGTTAAGCAATGTACAATCAATCAATCTTGTCAGGTCGTCTGTATCTTGATTAACCCATTTAACCCCACGGGCACATTTCCCAAGTTTTGGATGTGTTACGTAACGACAATGTACCAGGTGCATGAGATGGATCGACCATGATAACGTAAGGGTAGTGCCAGATGAGCTTGGCGCCTCAAGGCGCCAAGCTCTCCTGGCCTACCCTTGAATTATCATGGTCAATCACTACCCTTAAATTATCATGGTTAATCCATCTCCCGCTGCGTTGGGGCTAAATGGGTTACTTGTGCTAATGTCCTGGTAAGGGTCTTAGAAAAAGTTGCCAGGGTGCAGGATTTGACTGCTAATATTTGACACTGCCACATAAAGAAGGGCTTTCAGTAGTTGTCTTGCCTCATCATCTAAGACTCCTCTTCCTTTCACAATAAAAATGTCCGTATGAGCAGACACACGCATCACAGCTCAAGTTCCTACTGCGCCTTGTGTGACCAAGCGGGAGAACTCTTGTGCGTACAAACAAGGAGAAGAGCAAACATGTCTTTCATTTTGCGACATTCAGACTTATATCAAAGTTAGCCTGTTTGTGTCGCTTTACCGCAAAACATACCAATAACATGAATAAAGGAGATATTGCGAACGATTAACCATTTATTGCCTAGAGTCCAAGTCACTGTAGGTTTTTTAAAGTCCCTTCTATTTATAGAAGGGACTTTTTAGGACGGGTCACGGTGGGGCGAATTTAATAGCATGTCCATGATGTCAAAGGCGGGCAGGCTAAACCTCAAACAATTGAAGTAACAAGATAAAAATTAAGTCATGTCTAGTTACGCTAACCTCGCTGCTGAACGCACATTTGGCGGGGAGCGCCGTATGTGCGTATGTACGTGTGTGCGCATGTATGTAAACAAGAGAATCTCCGCTATTTCTGTACACACAAGCTTGAAACTTGGCGAAATACTTTCTTAAGTGGGTAGCTAAGAGGGCCTCCGAGCATATTGTAATTGAATGTCTCATTGAAGACATAAACAACCGTTTATGGGAAGTCGGTTGACCCAGATTAGAGTCCGTATTTTTTGTCATACTGATTTACTTGAACCTTCGCATATAGCTAGTTCGGAGAAAGACATTAGATGAGTTCGTTAGCCAGCTATGTATCCTTTCAACTTCTTTAGTAAAAATAATTTTTTTCAGAAAAGAATTAAAATACTAAAAAACATTTACTTCTAGAGAAAGTCAGACAGTGGCGGTGACGTAAAAGAGGCAACTCCGTCACCATGCAGACACTGACATAATACTCTAAATATGACGTCATTCTCTCTCGCGCGCGTGGCTCTCTCTGTCTGTCTCTGTCACTGTCTCTGTCTGTCTGTCTGTCTGTCTGTCTGTCTGTCTCTGTCTCTGTCTCTCTCTCTGTCTCTCTCTCTCTCTCTCTCTCTCTCTCTCTCTCTCTCTCTCTCTCTCTCTCTCTCTCTCTCTCTCTCTCTCTCTCTCTCGCACACACACACACACACACACACACACACACACACACACACACACACACACACACAAACATGCGCGCATCTCCAGGAGGAATAGATCCTCATGCGCGCCCTCCAGGCGTATGAGGATCTTTGCCTCTTGGAGATGTTTGGAGCGCGCGCGCATGCACGCACTAACACGCACTAACACGCACACACACATCGACGCGCTTTCAGAAGAGCATGCAGGTGACCCGTGCACTTAGTATATCATGTAGCTAGGTAAAGTCAACCTGCTTTCACACAAATTATAGCAAGACTGAAATTGTACCGTGAAGTTCTAGTTTTGTCACCATTTTTTCAAGCCTATGAAGCGAAAGTGAAACTCAAATCACGTAAAATCATTGATATAACATTACATAAAAACTAAAACTTACGTCATGACAAATGACGTTTGACAAATCAGTGACGCGTATGTCCTGCGCCCCTTATAGAACTCACTGATGCATTGGCAGATGTGCGAGACTTTTTCAATAGGAGATAATTCAACATCAGAATCAGGTCAAAGACAAAAGGTAGAGACCATTGACAGCGATGACAGCTCTCATATAGAAGGGATTTTGTGGGTTATGGTTCATCCCATCTTGTTTAAGTCGTCAGGTTTAAGCCGTTCAACTGTCACCAGCTACAAAGTTAACAATGTGTCTGGGTCTATGCCGCTTAAACTCGATCTTGCGGCGTAAGGAACACACAGACGCAAAAAGCGGTCAGCAAGAGGCATAGATCCTCATGAGCCCTCGCAGAATGCGGGGGCTGATGAGGATCTATGCCTCTTGCACCTGGGTAGGGTGCCATTGTGTTTCAGCAGTGGAGGGGTTAACACTGTAATGCATGGAACCGCACGCAGCGTACTTGAACGGAGGGACAAACATACATCAGTAGTGAAGATAAGACGAAGATTAATGATGGAGATCCGTCTCACTTTCAGCGCCAGCGATGGAAGTAAATCAACCTTGATAGCTGAAGGGCGGTGCCTGAAGTGTTTGGCGCCAAACGCCACACTTACCCACGAGCTTTTTGCAGTCACAACAGATCATTAACCCATTTAGCCCCAACCCGCTACAGCAGGAGATGGATTGAGCATGATTATTAGTTATTGGGGTAATTCAAGGGTAGTGCCGGATGAGCTTGGCGCCTATAGGCGCCAAGCTCATCCGGCACTAACCTTGAATTATCATGATCAATCCATCTCCTTCAGCTGGCGCATAGTCTTTTAGGTGGCACCTTCAAAATTTTGGAAATGCGCCTGTAGGGTTAATTGGGTTAAAACCAAAAATACCTTTTGGCTCTGGAACTGAAACTGTTACGAAGTTTATGCAAGAAAAAACAAATACAAGAAACATTCCATTTGTCAGCTACGCCAAACAGCCATTTCGAGTATGTTCGAAAAGTCAAATGTTTGCCGAATGAAACCCGCAGTAATTCAAGGGCCATGCGTTTGAAGCGAGATAAGATTCCTTTCAGCACTTGGAATATCTCAGGTCAGTAAAACAAACACACCTACGTTTAATTCTTCCAACCGATATGCTGGCTACGTTTCTGGCACATTGAACACACACACATATTGGACTACCATTAGCTGATCTTCTTTGTATATCTTTTGGCCTAGGCTCACGGGTCAAGTTTACTTTGATCTCTAAAAGTCATTTCGTTAACTCATTCTACCCCAACAACGAAATCCCCAAATGTTGCCGATGTCCTCTAAAGACTGCATTGCAGTGCAGGACTCGGATCGACCATGATAGTTCAAGGGTGATGGCAGAATAGCTTGGCGCCCATAGGCGCCAAGCTATTCTGGCATCACCCTTGAACTATCATGGTCGATCCATATCTTGCTGTGGTGTGTCTGGGGTAGAAGGAGTTAAAGTATCGGTTTCAGTGGCCGTCAGTAAAGTGCCTTCAACTCAGTCGAGGTTCCCAGCAACAATAGCTGCGAAAGTGTCGTATAGCGTTGCCGGCGGCAACGCTACACAACACTTTCGCAGCTGTTGATGAGGGGCGCCTTGCATGAGTTGAAATAAAAGCGAAAATTTGTTTAGGAAATCCCCAGTGAAATCGAAGCTTGCTTTCTTTTCAAATCACAACAACTAAAACAACAAGTGCTATACTGCTTTATACTGCCTTCTTCTTATGTTTTTTCATTCTTTTGCTGTTTTGTTCATTTGCTGTCTTGCAAGTCTAAGTTCTAGTCCATAAGCTAGGAAAGTCTACCGTGCACCCCCCCCCCCTTCCCCAGTACTCAATAAGATGGGTTTCCAAGTGTTCCTTAGTATGTCCTGAGATGTTTAAGCCATGTTCCCCGAAAATCCTTAGGAACACACCAGAGATATAGCCGATGGCGCAAGGGTACCCCCATTCACGCTCTTCGCAGGTGCTAAAATGAGGTTGAGAAACATTTTCCTCTAAATAAATCAGAATTCATTCCAGAAACCCAAATCAGGCAATATTATGTCAAAGCACACCTTCTGCATCCTCTGCAAAAAACAGAATGAAATAATATTGAATCTCTGGCTCACAGTAAAGGTATTTGTGCACCCAGTAAACGACCATTTCCGCGAAATCGCAAAAAAAGACAAAAATAATGTGTCGGATGCCTTCAGACATTTTCTATAGCACTGACAGTCCATTTTCAGGTTTACATCATTAAAACATGATGTCACAATTATTATAAACTTGACTAGGTGATGCTGTGATCACCGTGAGTGCCACAGTGGTTGATTTTGTATCCCTACCCCTAAGTTGTAAAAATACACAAAATTAATTAGAAAAAATTGCTTAAGTTATTCCATTTTATTTTGACCTCTCTTTACCCATTACGTTTGAATAATGTGAACATAAAGTGCAAGAAAATAAGGAAAGTCGGCATCCTTTACGGTATGTTCGTGGTGAGTGATAGCTTTTTCCCATTTAAAATTGCCGAATTGGGAAACGTATGTTGTTTCCGATGCCCTCAGAAATTTTGTATATAACTGATAGGTCTTTTTTAGGTTTTATTGCTTAGGAAAGAGTACCACAGTTACTCCCAACCTGATTTTATGATGCTGTGATGCATTTAGGGGCCACAGTGGCTGAATCTGCTGCCCTACCCCCATTTTACCTGTACGCAAAGGAACGAAAAATGATCATAACAATTGCTCCTCTGATTAAATATGTTTGTTGCCAGTTTTCTTAACAAAATATGCATATTGAGCATAAACATTTGTGATAATTTCATTAATTTCAATGTGACCCATCAATTTAATTGTAATTCTTTTTATTTAAGGCATGCTTAACAGGGGCTGCCGCTGAAGCTTCCATCGTCTGCACATTCAGCACTCTTGTCAAACTCGGGGAAGGTGTACCTCAGGGAGATGTTGTGTCTAATGCTGTTTTTGGTCTACATTAATGACATCAGTACAACAGTACCAAGGTTCGTCTCGAACATCCTCCATGCGGATGACTTTGCAGTGTGGAGCGCAGCAGAACATAAAGAAATAGCATCCTCCAGAAAACATAAAGAAATAGCATCCTCCAGAATCCAGGATGCTGCCAATAGAGTCAGCAGCTGGACTGAAAGAGGCCACTCAAACTGAGCTAGACCATCTCTTTCAATCAGACGGAAGAGGTCACCTCAAAACTGGAGACCTTCGAGTACCAAAGACAGACAGGCCAACTTTACTGGCAACAAATAAATTACTGGATTCACGTGGAGGCCTCACATTGAAGCCACGGAAGCTAGAGCTGCAAAAAGGAAAAGTCTCTGATGAAGAAACTGGTGGGGACCACATTGGCGCAAATTACAGCATCCTGGCACAAGCAAACACCTGCTCGGTCAGACCAGTCGTGCGGTACCAAGATACATCGACAACATGAAACACTGCCTGCAAAACCCAAAAAGCCAGGCTTGACAAGATGCAGAACATGGGTCATTCTCATGATGCAGTGACATTCTTAGAGCCATCTGGAGCACCCCAATTTAGGAAATGGAGGACATTGGAGCCACTGGAATGCAGAACAGCACACACGATGAAGAAACTTACTAAACACCGACAGCATGGGAGACTACAGGAGCAGACCAAGAACCGTCAGAAATGTCCAAATCTGAACCGCCCAAATCTGAACCGCCAACTGAAGGTCCTGCAAAGGGCTAACACTGACGTCCTGGAACCAAGCCCAAAGATGTGTGAACAGCTCCCTACAGATACCTGGACATCTCGAAAGAGCCTTCAAGACAACATAAACAATGTTCCAGGACTCTTTGCCAAAGGTCGCGGCACCGCACAAAGCCATCTTGCTGGAGGTTGTGCACAAGCGCTACCCTCACAGCAGCTGTGATACCACACAAGATGCCGTGCGGAATGAAGGACGTGGCGTGTACATCTGTTGTGCAGACCGCACTACTACCTCCCTCTCCTTACCAGCTGGTGGCAACAGCTCCAACTATCGTACAGATCTGCAGGTGCTCAACACAGCAGCAGAGCACTAGCTAGGGAAAGGCAGCAGCTTGATCCACTGATCTCACCAAGAAGCTTCAAGATAGACTGGATGCCCTGTCCACAAAATAGTGCTGCAGTGGATTCCAGTGCATTTTGGACTAGCTGGGAATGGAGACACTACAACAACAAAGTGATTGGCAACAGCAGAATGGCGGCTGCAGCCCGTGGGCAGATGACATCAACAAGCTGAACAGGGAGAGCCAGGCCACCATCTTTCATCTACGCACTGATTACTCTGGACTGGGTCCATACAGAAAAGCAGGAACGTTTCACAAACCCAAAATGAAGCCTGAAGGTTTACACACTTTAATCAGATCACTCTGTATTAGCAATTATTTGAAGCTTCCGTGCCTAATGCATGAAGAGATACCAAAAATAAAAGAACGCTTAGCGAATGGCGGACTTCGGTAGAAGCGTAAACAACCAGTCAGAATGTTCGGCAGAAAGGCTATGCAGTCACTTTATGATCAGAGCTAAATATAGATCACTTGCAACAAGCGTCAGCATGATCGTTCGCAATGGAATAGTCACAAATTGGGGGAGAAAAAAAAAAAGAAAAGAAGTAGACAAAAGTCTGCCAGCACGTTGTAATTTTGTACAAACTTTCACAGACTTTAAGGAAAAGGACTGAAATTGACAGACTTTCCAGGGCCCTGAAAAAGCCTTGTCATTTTTTAACAACTTTCACAAATGTTCACAGACCGTAAGGACCCTGCTGGACTCACCTCGAAGGATTGGGTCATGCGGAAACAGCCCTATGCGAATTTGGCGTAGAAAATCAGTCTCCTTAGCACATTCTCCAAACATGTCCATACACAGAAGCGGTCTGCTGGCAGTTCTGACCAGAAGACACGCCCCTATACACCAAACTCTGAAAACATGCTGCCTAGCTCTTGACAGCTCACTTATTGGCATCCAGAACAATATAAGATTTAAAGACGGCCATAAAAAATTGAACGTTGCAGAAGGTGGAAGTGGAGATCTCGTGGTCGACATGTGGAAACTAAGTATTTTGCTAACATTGTTTTGGCTATTAGGAACCATGAAACTTTATTACGCATTCATATTTACACATTTCTAGATGACAATAAATGAAAGGAAAAGGGGAGACCTTACTAGACCCGCCTTACGCTAGGTAAAATATCACATAAAAGACCAGCCAGTTAAAAATAGTTACAATTAAATTGATGGGTTACATTGAAATTAATGAAATGATCACTTGTTATGCTCAATATGCATACTTTTAAAAAAAAACCTGGCAACAAAAAATATTTAAACAGAGGAGTATGATGTAAGCAATTTTTATGATTATTTTGCGTTACTTTGCGTACTGGTAAAATGGGGGTAGGGCAGCAGATTCAGCCACTGTGGCCCCTAAATGCATCATAGCATCACAAAATCATGTTGGGAGTAACTGTGGTACTCTATCCTAAACAATAAAACCTAACAAAGACCTATCGGTTGAGTACAAAATTTCTGTGGGCACCGGAAACAACGTACGTTTCCCAATTCGGCAATTTTAAATGGGAAAAAGTTATCAATCACCACGAATGTACCGTAAAGGATGCCGACTTTACTTATTTTCTTGCACTTTATGTTCACATTATTGAAACTTAATAGGTAAAGAGAGGTCAAAATAAAATGGAATAACGTAAGCAATTTTTTCTAATTAATTTTGTGTATTTTTACAACTTGGGGTAGGGATACAAAATCAACCACTGTGGCACTCACAGTGATCACAGCATCACCTAGTCAAGTTTATAATAATTGTGACATCCTGTTTTAATGATGTAAACCTGAAAATGAACTGTCAGTGCTATAGAAAATGTCTGAAGGCATCTGACACATTATTTTTGTCTTTTTTGCGATTTCGCGGAAATGGTCGTTTACTGGGTGCACAAATACCTTCACTGTGAGCCAGAGATTCAATATTGTTTCATTCTGTTTTTTGCAGAGGATGCAGAAGGTGTGCCGTGACATAATATTGCCTGATTTGGGTTTCTGGAATGAATTCTGATTTATATAGAGGAAAATGTTTCTCAACCTCATTTTAGCACCTGCAAAGAGCGTGAATGGGGGTACCCTTGCGCCATCGACTATATCTCTGGTGTGTTCCTAAGGATTTTCGGGGAACATGGCTTAAACATCTCAGGACATACTAAGGAACACTTGGAAACCCATCTTATTGAGTACGGGGGGTGGGGGTGGGGGGGGGGGGGGGTGGTGCACGGTAGATCTTCCTAGCTTGTGGACTATTCCTCTTGGATGTATCGCTTTTGTCTCATGGAAAAGAGCATTTCACATTTGTCGCTGATTTTAGTACACGGCAAAGAAAGAAATAAAAAAACGAAGGAAAGACAGAAAGAAAGGGGTAAAGAATCAATGAATCAATCAATCAATCAATCAATCAATCAATCAATCAGTCAGTCAGTCAGTCAGTCAGTCAGTCAGTCAGTCAGTCAGACAGACAGACAGACAGACAGACAGACAGACAGACAGACAGACAGACAGACAGACAGACAGACATCCATCCATCCATCCATCCATCCATCCATCCATCCGCTAGAGAAATTATGCTGTTTCATCTGCCCTTGCAATTTAGACCTTCTCCATAGACAGCTTTGTGGTGTCAGTAAATCAAGATACATTGGCGACTTTTTCAGCGGATGTCCTCAACCAACAAGTTTAGTCATAATATTTACTAACTGTGCTGGACTGTGAGTTTGGACCTTACGGCTCTAGATGTTAAAATCCGAAATCACATACCAGTATACAATCACTCACGTAAAAAAAAAAAAAAAAAAAAAAAATCTGCATGTTTGCGGCGCCGTGTCTTAGCAGTGCGCGACTGCGGAAACATGGGAGACATAATTTTGCTACTTGTATCTCGGTTCAAAAGGAAAAAAAAATTAGTCAACTGGTCAGTGGACAAGGAAGTTTTCTGAATCTGAATTTTCTCGCTATATGTAAATTTACAATAGTGAGGCTACGTTTACACCAAACCACTGCCAACAACGAACGAGAGCGAAGTCACGGCGGACAACCAGCTTGTGCCAAAAGCACAGACAACACTCCAAACATCTCCAAGAGGCATAGATCTTCATGAGCCCGGAGGGCTCATGAAGATCTATGCCTCTTGGAGATGTTTGGAGTGTTGTTTGGTTGTTTTTTTTCGCCGTGATTTCCCTCTCGTTAGTTGTTTGGAGTCGTTCGTTACAAACGAAACCTCACCGTTATTATGGATGTGTGTATCACTGGAGACATGTTCCGAATGTATCTTCACATGTGACAATCAGCAATTATCTTATTTTCATCTCATTATCTCTCCTGCTCTGTGCTCTCCCCTGCTCTCCTCTCCTGTCAAGCACATCTTGACATCATGTGCTGACCTGTCGATATCAGGCGGAAAAAACTATACAGCAGACTCTTTAAAGGTTTTGTTTCAGAACGTTCCCCGGACAAAATCTTCAGCTTTTTATTGGAAGCCAATTTGTTTTACAAAATTTAAGTCTCTATAGTCTGTATAAATCTGACTGTTCTTATGAACTTCCAAAGTCTGTACACATGTACGATTGACCGGTGTGTCTTTTTAGCTAAGATTACATTTAAACTGTATTTACATCATGTTTTAAGACCTTTCTCTTCATCTGACTGACCAGACTGTTACCCTTCCCGCCGTGAGATGGCTTTAGTCGCCTGCTCGGCTTTAAACCACAATAACTAACTTCTTTCCTCTCCTCCCTTCTCATCTTGCTTGACCTGACCTGGCTTGACTTTATTGCGCTATTTGTGTGTTTGCTCAGAGTTTTCCCGAGCCGCTATGCTTCAACCCGGAGACGGGAGGGTTCGAGGTGGTCAGCGAGGCGCGGCTCGAGCTGGCCCAGCAGATCAAGGCCGCCATCCGCTCCCAGCGGCGTCCGCCCAAGATGTACAAGGTGGTAAAAAACCACGCCTTCATCGACATACCCCTCATACCCATCATCCCACCCGAGGGGCCGGAGAAGATGGAGATTGATACCTCCTTCAGTGTCACGGTCAGTTGGGGTCTTGTTCATCTGGGTTCAAGGAAACGGTTGTTTGCTTGCACTGTGCTTTTTACCGTTTGGCTGTCGGTAGCGCTTTTTTTCGTCGAGGGGATTCCTGCAGGAATCACCTCGACCAAAAGCGCTACCGACATCCAAAGGGTTAATTCCTCTGTCTTATTACCTTCGAGTCGTGCCGCATACGTGATTGTTGGTCGCGTATCCGTGTGCGGCATGTTTCGAATGACAGGACGCATTGAGCCCTGAAGTGGAAATTTCCAACATTTGTTATTGTCCTCTGGTGAATATAGGTTAAAGTTCAGGAGACGTACCGACCATGACAGTTCAATGGTGATACCAGAACAGCTTGGCACCTCTAGGCGCCAAGCTGTTCTGGCACCACCATTGAACTTTCATGGTCGCTCGATATCTTGTAGTAGCGTGTCAGGGCTGGATGGGTTAATCTGTGGGCGAGGAATTTTTCTAAACGCTTGTAGTTTTATTTTCTTGTTTAAAATTTGTATTTCGAGAAGAAATTGGATGGATGGATGGATGGATGGATGGATGGATGGATGGATGGATGGATGGATGGATGGATGGATGGATAGCTTGGGTGGGTGGGTGGGTGGGTGGGTGGGTGGGTGGGTGGATGAATGGATGGACGGACGGATGGATGGATGGATGCATGGATGGATGAATGGATGAAGGGAAGCAGGCTGTTTTGGCTGCTATTCCTTTTAAGTGTTGCTTTTCAATATAATTTTTATGTAAACAATTCACCGCCACCAAAAGGTGGACTAACAGTATGTAGGTAAAATTATTCATTTCTGTGTCACCAGACCTTAAACAAGGAGCAGGGTATATACTGGGTGAAAGCGGAGCGCCTGCCCACCTTCCTACACAGTGAATGCTACTTCGAGTACCGACTGGCAAGCGTCCTTGCTCAGGTACGTACATTCCGCATTTCACAAAGACGAAGTAATACTGCTAAATGTCGCAGGCTTTTATCACGTAACATAATTTTAAGAACTCCTAACCACCTATACTGCCAGTGGTCGCCGGTTGTTTTTCTGGACTCTTTGTTATTTCAACAGGAGAGAGCCCCAGCCGTACAAGGAACATGGATACAGAGTGGTGTCAGCAAGAGACATAGATCCTCATGAGCCCCCGCGACAGCGGGGGCTCATGAGGATATATGTCTCTTGCAGTCGGATCGTATTCTATTTTTTCACTCTTTACTGCGGAGAAAATATGAACTCAATCTAACTGGGAGAGGAAATAGGTCCTCATGAGCCCCCGCCGCAGTTGTGGGGGCTCAGAACTGGAGGATCTATATATGCCTCTTGCCGACACCACTTTGTACCCATCGTTCTCGAAGCGGATGGGCTCATTGACTTCGAATGAACAACGATTTCAGGAAAACAATCTGAGTCCACTGGCAGTGAAGGTGCGTCTTAAACTGTATGCCCGCGTAACAGCACCCAACCGCACCCACGTGGCGCTGATTATTCTTGTACAACTTTCGGAGTGTGTCGTTTAAACCCTATCCTCTACTCCTTTTTTTGCGAATGTGCGGCTAGCTTCATGCAACAAACATCATGAATTCTGAGTGGTTCATAACTTGAAAAACTCCTTGCACTTGCTGACTTCATCCGTCCATAACAACCTAACCCGAGCTCTTGATTTTAACGCTTTGTTCGCGATTTTTTTAGGCTAAGTTAACCCCTTTTCTGCCACTGTACGTATATTTTGTTTCAGAAATCCTCGTTCATTCATCGTTAAACCCCAATGACTGCTAACGAACTAACTAACTAACTAACTAACTAACTAACTAACTAACTAACTAACTAACTAACTAACTTGTTCATTCAGCGACCGAAAACCACAACCGTCCAAGAAACGTGGATACAAATTTGTCTCTTGCAGTTGGGTAAGTTTGGGTTTTCTCGGTAGTCAAGGGGTTGATACCTTAATCCCGTCGTAAAATAAAGTTTCACTGATCCATTGATCCATTGTAATCTCAGGTGCGGCTAATGGACAACAAGGGGCAGTTCGTCCTGATGAAGATCGACTACAAGCCGCGCCTCAAGCGCTCCAAGAAGAAGAACGAGGAGGTCAAAGTGGACCTGAAGGAGGTCTACATGAAGAACATGTACGTGTGCATGGGAGAGGCTGACACCACCAACACAGAAGCGTGGTTTTCTCAGGCCAAAGTGGCTCACGTCACGGAGCCTACGTATATATCGCTGTCGAGACCCGTGAGTGCGTCGCGGCCGTTCGCGTCATCATCCTCGTTATCTGGGCGTCCTGTCAGCGCGTACAGCGTGGCTCGAGGTGCGTCACTTTTACGTCTTGGAAAATTAAAACGATCTGCTCCATGGCGGGCTAGCTTTGACTGCTAAAATTTGTCAATGCAGCGGGTTATCAGTGTTGTCTTGCTTCAGCTAAGACTGTATATTATATTTCACAATCTGTCAGTAGGCACGCGTAGCATAGATTTTGCACTGCCTTTTTTAGCTTAACGGAACACTCCTGAGTACACAAGAGTAACGGAACACTCCTGAGTACACAAGAGTAACGGAACACTCCTGAGTACACAAGTGTAACGGAACACTCCTGAGTACACAAGAGTAACGGAACACTCCTGAGTACACAAGTGTAACGGAACACTCCTGAGTACACAAGAGTAACGGAACACTCCTGAGTACACAAGAGTAACGGAACACTCCTGAGTACACAAGAGTAACGGAACACTCCTGAGTACACAAGAGTAACGGAACACTCCTGAGTACACAAGAGTAACGGAACACTCCTGAGTACACAAGTGTAACGGAACACTCCTGAGTACACAAGAGTAACGGAACACCCCTGAGTACACAAGAGTAACGGAACACTCCTGAGTACACAAGAGTAGAAGAGCAGAAATACGTTACATTTTACGACATTCAAACTTCGTAATTTAACTCATTCTACCCCAACACCGAAATCCCCCAATGTTGCCGTTGTCCTCTGAAGACTGCACTATAGTGCAGGACACAGATCGACCATGATAGTTCAAGGGTGATGCCAGAATAGCTTGGCGCCCATAGGCGCCAAGCTATTCTGGCATCACCCTTGAACTATCATGGCCCCACCGGTCTGCCCTGGGGACTGGGTGGGTTAGGTATTTTTAGTTCCCAGGGTCACCTGGTCAGCCCACAGGTGGGTTATCTCTCTATTCTGGGCATGTGTTCTGTCTACCCTTTGTCCATTCACCTGTATTTGCCATTTTAAAACTCTCCTACTGTCTGCACTGCCTGTAGCTCTTGATATTGGATGTGTGTTGCTAAATGGTCTTAGCTTTATTTAGGCCCATGTGTTAGGTTTATTTAATGTATTGACGGCTGGCGACATACATTCAATGTTCTGTTTAGTTTTTTTTTTTTTTTTTCACAAGCAGTGCAGGCACGTCCTGAGAAAGCCTTGTTGCTGTCGGGACGTTAAGCAATGTACAATCAATTGAACTATCATGGTCGATCCTTATCTTGCTGTGGTGTGTCTGTGGTAGAATGAGTTAACTCGTCGGATACGCGGCTTATCGTGAGACATGCTAAGAACATTCATTTATAAAGGAGATATTGCGATCTGTGAACCCTGTACTGCCTGGAGTATACAATTCTGAACACCGCAGAAAATAGTTCAGTTTATATGGTTACTACTACCGCTACGGCGCTCCAATTAACCCTTTGAGTGTCGGTAGCAGTTTTAGTTGCGATCATTCCGACAGAAATCATCGCAACAAAAACTGCTGCCGACGCGCAAAGGGTCAAGCTATCTAATACTAAAATCGGTATAAGACAAGACAAGACAAGATAAGAATAGTTCATTGATCCCGCGATGGGAAACTTCAGGTCTGCTCTGATACAAAACAAACTGAATACAATATAATTATACGTATCACATGTACGATCACAGATTGATTAAACAAAATTAATTATACAAAAAAATATGGTTCCCAGGTATCTCTCTATACTGAGGCTGACCTGTATGTGATTTCAGGTTCTCAGTTTGGGGCTGACAGTGGGATAGGCAGCCCGTGCAAGAGTTCGGTGTTCTCAAGCCCTTACTTCGGCAGCCTGGACTCGCTAGGGGTGGAGGAGGTGATCAACAGCCGGCTGTACGGGTCAGGAGGGGTCGTGCAGAAACCCATCACCCCCAGGCCGGGGGAGCCCGTGTGTGCTACCTATCTGGAGGACTCGGGCAACCTGACCACACACACCGTGTATGCTTCTCCCAAGGTAACTGTCGTTATCACACTGTGCGTATTCTGTAATAAGGTTTACTCGTCCCAGACGTGCTGCGATCACATAGGATAAGATAGTTTATTGCCATATATTTTCATGTAAAAAAAAAAAAAAACAATAAAAACATTTGAATTTGTCTTGATGTCACTTACTAAGACTGAAATAATACACACATTTTAAATTAAAATGTGATTTTAATGCTAAATACTAAGCAAATACTGGTATTAAACACGGCGAAAAGAGCACGCCTCGCTGATTCAATTATAAGCTGAGTGTACACATTCCGACAAGTTCTCACTCGCACTCTCTCCAATCAGTCCAGCTGATCAGAGAGAGCGCGAACAACCAGAGGGGAAAAAAAACTGTTGCGGAATCTGCTGGTCCTCGTACTGATGGACCTGTACCTACGCCCTGATGGTAAAAGTTGCAAAAAGCTCATTGCCAGGGTGGGTGGAATCACTGGAGATAAAACTTGCTCTACGTAAGAGACGCTGCTGGTACAGTGCATACGCGGCTTTATGCGGATGCAGCATAGCTAATACAACCTTAAGCTTCGTCTTCTTTCGAGGAGCGCCCACCTTCAAGCCTTTGACGATTATGGCACTTTTTGCGGTTCAGACGTTAGTTCGGCTTGTAAATAATAGATGGTGAAAAGGCTACGAGGATGAAGGGTGTGGAGGTGAGGGGCAAAAAGGGGGTGGGGGTGGGGAGTGAGGTGTGTGTGTTGGGGGGGTAGGGGATGGGGAGAGGTGGTGAGGGGGGTGTTAGAGAAAGGACTTGAATACCTCCGCTGTAGCCGCTTGTTCCAGTCACCAATGGTGAGCGGAAAAAAGACTGCTGTCTGTGGGCGGTTCTGCACGATGGGAGTTGGTAAGAAACGTGGTGAGACTGACGTGTATTGCGAGTTGCAGGGTTGGGGACAGGTTTGCTGCTGCAATCGATGTGCACAAGACCATGGCCAGTCTCCGCGGCGTGAAAACCTAAACCGTTAAACCAAACTTTTTGGTTTAAAAAATACAATCTGCGTCCAGTAGCAGTGGATGAGTGAACCTCTTTCCTGCAAATGGACACAGACTCCGTTTTGTAATCATTGTAAATTCAGCGTCAAAGATCCCCAGCTTTCAAAGGAACACGAACACAAAGTAGTTTCAGCAAGAGGCATAGATCCTCATAGGCCCCCGCAACTGCTGGGGCTCATGCGGATCTATATCTCTTGCGGTTTAATAGTATTATATTTTATTCTCGGCAGTGAACGGGTTAATATAACTTTCAGTTACTTTCAGTTATTCTGACAGACGGAGAGTGTGCCGGTGTGCCAGACGAATTTTTATCTCGGCAAGTAAACGGGCTAATATAAATTATTCTGACAGGTTGAGAGTGTGGCAGACACAGAATCCGGCGTCGGGGACGTGGGTGAGTTCGACCGCGACGAGAGCGAGGTGGAGCCTCAGAACAACCCCGACAACGACAACGAAATCGACAACGCGGGCAAGGACAAAGACAGCGTCAAACTCAGCGTCGTCCTGCACAGTTTGGATGACCTGAGCGCGGTGATCGTGGGCGCCGTGATGAAGAAGGCCATGGCAGATGTGGCCAAGATGGAACAAGGAGCTCTGGCGAAGGACCCTCGCATAGTCAAGCTCTTCCCCGATAGCCGGTAGGCCTACCCAGTGCGCAAAAGAGATCCTCGGGCTGATATCAGCCGCAGTTGGCCCGTGCACAGCTGTGCGCGGGCCAACTGTGGCTGACGTCAGCCCGATAGCCTTTTGCCTAATAGGCACATGGCTAATGGGTTAACGTTTGTTTGTTTGTTTGTTTGTTTGTTTGTTTGTTTGTTTGTTTGTTTGTTTGTTTGTTTGTTTGTTTGTAAGGTCCAATCAACGATTTAGTACTGGGCTGAGGAAATGTCTTGGTGGTTGAGTAAATATATGGATTTTTAGGTAGGTGGATGGATGGATTTATGGGTGGCTGAATGGACGGCTGACTGGCTGGCTGAATGGATGGATGGATGGATGGATGGTGGGCTGGATGAATGGATGGATGACAGTATTGTGGGTGAATGGACAGTTTAGGTGGGTGGCTGCGTGGGTGGACCGAGTAAACAAACGTACGGTCAAGCCTGCACGTGACGGCCACCCAAGGGACAGTACAGATGTGGTCACTGTAGACAGGTATTTTTTTTAAAAAAGGGTCGTTATTTTGTAAAAGTGTGAGGTGCATACTTCTTAACTGGCTGCTGTAGACAGGTTGTCACTGTAGCACAGGTAGCCGATAGAGCAGGTTTGACTGACATGGTATCAGAATCTTGCATTTGGTTTGTGTTCATAGCGTCCAAGAGGTGAGTAATAAAAAAGGATGCATTACCTCTGTAACTGATGAATAGGTACACCCACATATCGACCGACATGCTGGACAACGTTGTGGCAGTGATCGATTCAGCTCAAACGACAACAACCACAGACCAACCTGACACCAAAGACACGACGGAGGCTGCGGCCAAAAAAAACGCAGACCAGACAGACAAGAGCCCGCCCAAGACGCCCAGACAGGAGGAGGAGAGTGACGTGGACTCGCTGCTGGACAGCGAAGACGACTACGAGGAAGATGACCGAACGTTCTTCCGGCGGAACAAGAAACCGAGGTCCTACACTTTACGGAACAGGCGAGGTATAACGTTAGCTCATTCGAGACGTGCCGCATTCGGATACGCGGGATAGGCATAGACAACACTCCAAACATCTCCAAGAGGCATAGATCCAGAGAGCCCTCCGAGCTCGTGAGGATCTAGGCTTCTTGGAGATGTTTGGAATGTTGACTAGATGCGTATGGTTCGAGCTAGTTATCCGACGCGACCTGGCTCTCGTTCGTTATTAGTAGTCGTTCGTTCGAAACAAAACCTCAGCAGTCACTACAGTTTAACGTACAGGTATAAGCAGGAAGGATTATCTCACACGGCTACTTTCAAGAAGCGAATCAGCGATAGTGTTACCTGCCGCTAACACTATCGCAGACTCGCTTCTTGGAGGGTAGCCGTGATAGTCTTTACTGCCTATACCTGTACATCAAGCTGTTGTGACTGGTGAGATTTCGCTTGATCCGAACGGTCGACTACCAACAGCGAACCAGAGCGAAGTCACGGCTCAAACCATACGCATTTAAAAAACATTCCAAACATCTCCAAGTGGCATAGATCCTCATGAGCCTTCCTGGCTCATGAGGATCTATGCTTCTTGGAGATATTTGGAGTGTTGTCTGTGCTTATGGTACACAGCGTTTCGTTCTTCTTCGTTGTTGGTAGCTAGTCGTTCGTTGCAAACGAAACTTCGCAGCTGCAAAAACAGTGACTAGAAGAAATCGCTATTCTACATTTGATGCAAATCATGAAAATGTATTTATCTACCCTATCGTCTGATATTTCCAGGTGTCGCACAGTTCAAGCGGTTCCTGAAGGGTACGGCCGGTGAGAACATGTGGCAGCTGTGGCTGGACATTGACAAGCTTGTACTGGTCACATCGGAAGAGGATCGCTCACTGTGAGTGATGAAGCGCTTTTGTTTCTGACTGCTTAACTCATTCAGACCGACGGCCGTATTTCCCAAATTTTGGAGGCGTCATCTAATGACTATGCACCAGTTGCAGGAGATGGATCAAGCATGATAATTCAAGGGTAGTGCCAGATTAGCTTGGCGCCGACAGGCGCCCAGCTAATCTGGCACTACCCTTGAATTATCATGGTCGACCCATCTCTTGCTGTAGGGCGTCAGGGCTGAATGGGTTAAAAACGTATCGTTTGCTACAGATTTTGTCAATTTGACTATTGTCAAACAGACAAAAACTGTAGGGAAACGCTGCGTTTTTTAAGCAATCAATCTTACTTAGCATGTTTAAAGCACACACAAAAAACTAACTGTATGTATTAAAAACTACTTTCACCTACATCCAGTTTTGCTGGTCACGTGCAGCTATACAGTAGTAATACATATCGATTGTCTTTGCATGAAAACTCTTAACTTACAGTTTTGCGCTTTTGGGAAAATCGAGACCAGAAAAAAAAAAAATGTTTACATCAGAATATGTGATCCGGTGCATTCTTGAAAGGGCGCATAATGTTTTTATGAGCACATTCTGTCGAGCCAAAAGGTCAAGATTTCTTTAGAAAATGGAAAAAAATATCAAAGGGGCAACTGCATCAAAAGACGATTTCCCGCCAAACTGTCACTTTCGAGATTGCTTGCGAACACCATGGCACAGATGAGCACGAGACAAGTGTTAATTTTTATGCATTGCGAAACTGTACAGTTTAACCCATTTAATCCCAAGGCCACATTCTCCAAATTCTGGAGGTGTCACCAAAGACAGTATATATTGTATATATATATATATTGTATATACTGTCTTTGGTGTCACCTAAAGGCTGTGTACCAGTTGCAGGAGATGGATCGACCATGATAATTCAAGAAGCTAAGCTGGCATTACCCTTGAAGTATCATGGTCGATCCACCTCCTGCTGTAGTGTTTTGGGGCTAAATGATTTAATTATTTGTTAGCAGTATACAAGTAGATTGACCTAATTTTCACATCCGTTTATCACGTGCAGGTATCTGAGTGCGATGCGAGAGAAGTACCACAAGCACGGAGCGCCCTACGAGATCTCCCAGGAAACTAAAGTCAGCCTGGGTCTGACGGAACCCAGCCAGTGGACCTTGACCAAGCTGCAGGCCGTACAGTCACGGGTGGCTGAACCTCTAGTCCTATACTGGTGAGTGTTTGGGCGGGGACGTGCATACCTACTATTACTGATTTTGCTGGAGACGTTTGTCTGTTTTGTACTTCTCCGGCACCTGTGTTCTTAGGTTTTTGTTCATTCGTGTATCATGATACGATCTTTACCTGTACCTGTGCAGTTACTGAATAGATAAATGAATGAATATGAATATGAATGAATGAATGTATAAATGATTGAACAGACAGCCAAACGCAGTTGTGTTTTGTTTTTTGTGGCAATCTCTTGATCGCTTGGTTCATTCATTCATTCATTCATTCATTCATTCATTCATTCATTCATTCATTCATTCATTCATTCATTCATTCATTCATTCGTTCGTTCGTTCGTTCGTTCGTTCGTTCGTTCGTTCGTTCACTCACTCATTCACTCATGTAATTTCCAGGGCTCCCCGTTTCCTGCTGAAGCAGCTGATGCACACAGACCCCCACCAGTATTACCAGTACCAGCAGCAGATGAACCTGAAACCCCCACCCGAGGTGTACCCCAACCCCCCGACCATGACGCTGCTACCCCTCCGCCCAAAGTCCTGTCTTCCACGCATACAGCATAAACTTGTTGTAGAAGATGTAAGTATATGTTTAAAAAAATACGACACTGTGCAATCTGTTACCCCTTTGGGTGTCGGTAGCGGTTTCAGTCGCGATGATTCCGACAGGAATCATCGCGACTAAAACCGCTACCGACACCCAAAGGGATACTCCAGTCGACTCGCTTATGTAACAATGAAGAAGGTGAGATGTAGCAACAGTTGGATGCAACAAGTCCTTTTTCGGACGTCCGGACTTATTTTTTAATTGTTGTAGATTACTTTGCCTATAGCAAACTTCACATGTTACGTACGATGAAACGATTGGCATTTGACTGTTTAATGGGAGGACAATGGTGTATCAAAAATGAAAAAAAGCACACTTTTCTTTTATATTGAGATTGTGATTGCTTCAGATATAAGAGCTGACGCGAAATAGACGATTTCCGGAAAATCAGAAGTACAAGTAAAAATTGCTCCTGTTTTGGCGAAAACAGTGAATTAAAAAGCCCGGGGAAGAACAAAAAAACATGCGATAGATTGTGTATCAGAAGGAGGTGAAAATTGCAAGCGTTACGAGGAAAACAGTGAGTTAAAAAACCCGGACAAATATGCGATCTCACATGTTTGTCCGGCTTAGGATCCACGTTTCCCCCGAAACGCGTGCAATTTTCACCTACTTCTGATTTTCGAACAACGTCAATGCATTACTGACCAGTTTCGCTTAACCCATTTAGCCCCGACGCCTTACAGCAGGGGATGGCTTGACCATGATAATTCAAGGGTAGTTCTGGACTAGCTTGGCGCCTCCTGGCGCCAAGCTAATCTGGCACTACCCTTGAATTATCATGGTCAAGCCATCTCCTGCAACCGGTATATAGTCGTTAGGTAATACCTCCAAAATTTGGGGGAAAGTGGGACTGACAGTTTTAGAGTGTAACACTGTGTCTTGCTTGGAAATGTTCAATGTCCGATCTGTATTCATGCTTGTTCACAAAATGCTGGTCTGGTCTGATATTTCGGACCCCACACCTCTTGAGCAGCAGAAATCCAAAATCACAATCCAGCACACATTATTATGGCTTTCATCAAACCGTCCATGTTGGTGTCAGGTTTTCGAACAGCCTCTCAGCATCTCCGATGAGGTTCCCGAACCCACGATGCCTCGTGTGGGAATGCGCAGAATACATGGCCCTTCCGCCATCCTGCCACCCCCCATCCCCAAGCCCCCTTCCTCCCGCCCCTCCTCCGTCCCCGCCAGGAAGAAGCCCAGAGAACTACTGACGGCTCACCTCAAAGCGCACGACAGAAAAATGGCCAGCTTGGAAAGGGCGGGATCAGCGGCCTCTGGATGGTATGTCAGTAAAAACAATAAATCATGGAATATATCAGTTTCTTAACCCATTTAACCCCAAGGCCCCATTCTCAAATTTTCGAAGCGTCGCTTAACAACTGTATACCACTTGCAGGAGATGGATCGACCATGATCATTCAAGGGTAGTGCTAGATTAGCTTGGCGCCACTAGGCGCCAAGCTAATCCGGCACTACCCTTGAATGATCATGGTCGATCCATCCCCTGCTGTAGAGCGATGGGGAGAAATAGGTTTAAATAGAGTGTTGTTGTATTGTATGGGCTCGTGACTTGTATCGTGTGTACCATATCGTCTCGTCTCGTGTGGTTCGTGTCTTGTATGGTGTCATTTCGTGTCGTATTTTGCCGTGTGGTCTCGTGTCGTGTCGCACCGTATCTTGTCGCGTTGTGTCGTGTCGTATTGTGTCGTACCGTATCTTGATGTGTGTTGTCGTGACGTAACGTATCGCACCGTATCTTGTCGTGTGGCGTGGTCTCTAATAACAGCTACGGTCCATATGCACGAATCCGATCCGAATAGGATCTGAAGCCGGTACGGTAATGTCATTTTCGTTCAGAATTCTTGGAGTGCGCGATCCGAATTCCGCCAGTTGTGAGCCATAAAATATGGTGCAAAGAGGAGAAGACCGCTGACAAAATTTACATCATACTCTCGGTCCGAACTCATCCGAAAAAAAAATTGCTCCCTTGAGCAAATAAAAAGTTGTGTTCGTTTCGCAGTCGGAGGCGAAATTCGGTTCTGCATCGGACAAACAAAGACACATAATCATAAAACGACTTGCACGAACTGTTCTGTCTCGGACCCGTTTCGTATTCGGATCGTATTCGTATCGATTCGTGTTTATGGAAGTTTAGCTTTAGGCAGACATCGACCCCAAGAGATCTTTTCACTACGATTTTAACATAAAAAAAATTTCACTTCAATTTTGATCACTGCACTTTGAAACTACAGTACAAAGGCCGATTTTGCTGTCATGTACACCGCTCTTAACAATGTTAACACATTTAACCCGAAGGCCACATTTTCCAAAATTTGGAGGGGTGACCTGACGACTATGTGCCAGTTGCAGGAGACGGTTTCAGCGTGATCATTTAAGGGTAGTGCCTGATAAGCTTGGCACCATCAGGAGCCAAGCTAATTTGCACTACCCTTGAATTATTAAGGACAGAACATCTACTGCTGTAGGGCATCGGGGCTGAATGGGTTAATAATACGTACATTACTTTTTTTTCCAGCATACATTCGTCAGCCAAATCCCGGCCCAAGTCATCCAAGCCCCCGTCCAGCGCCCCGGCCTCCAGGACCAGACCCAAATCCGCGGGGTCTGAATCCTGGGCCTCTTCTCTATGCGGTCAGGACAGTACGGGCAGCAGGAGGTACGGAAATTCCCACCGGGCTTTGACCACACTGTTAGACCAGCCAGTCGGTCATGCTCAGTCAGTCATTGATTGGTTGATTGATGGATTGATGGATTGGATTAGAATAGATTAGATTAGATTAGATTAGATTAGATTAGATTAGATTAGATTAGATTAGATTGGGTTGGGTTGGGTTGGATTGGATTGGATTGGATTGGACTGGACTGGATTGGTTTGGATGGATGGATGGATGGATGGATCCATCTATCCATCCATCCATCCATCCATCCATCCATCCATCCATCCATCCATCCATCCATCCATCCATCCATCCATCCATCCATCCATCCATCCATCCGTCCATCCATCCATCCATCCATCCATCTAAACCAATCCAATCCAGTCCAGTCCAGCCCAATCTAATCTATCCATTCATTCATTCATTCATTCATTCATTCATTCATTCATGCATCACTGTTTGCTTTTTTCAGGTCCCGACCGGCTACAGCGAGGTCTGTGCAGCGCCCGGATAGTGCCAGCAGCAGCATCGTGTCTCAGTTCGAGGGCGGACGCCGCATGGAGGCACTTCTGCAGGCTCTGTACCACGAAAAGGACTCCGGACACTTCTTCCGTAACTTCTTGAAGCGAGCCAACAACAAGGTATGCGTGCTGGATAATTCAAATTCAAATAACTTTATTTATCCCTTAAAGGACAATTACATTTGTGTGGAGGGGGGGGGGGGGGAACAATCAAATAAAAGTCATTCAATAAACATTAAATAATATCAGGACATTCTAATATCCCATTTGTACCTGATATTAATATGCTAAATCTGTAAGACTTATAATACTAAGATTAAAACATATTAAAACTCTAAACTAATACAATTACTAAAACATTATTAAAAACTTGAAGTTCATTATTAACGACATTATCAGCAAACACATTAACGTCTTACTTTCCACTTACACCCTCTACTACTGTCTATCCAGGCCAGCGATACCCACGCGATGAAACAGCTGTATAAAAAACACACACACACGCACACACACACACACACACACACACACACACACACACACACACACACACACACACACACACACACACACACCATCACACACACACACACACACACACACACACACACACACACACACACACACACACACACACACACACACTGACACAGAAACGCACACACACACGCACACACACTTTTAACAGATTTACTTTTGAGAAAGACAGTTTCCTGCGGGTTGGTTTTACATGATGGTTGTCTGTATCGGCGGCCAGACGGAAGCAATTCAAAGAGGTCTTTGCAGATGTAGAGGAACCTGCATTCCCCCCCCCCCCCCCCCACCCTTTCCCCTCCCCCTGCCGCTTATCTGAAATCCTAGCGAATCAAAATATGCGCGCTGGTCAGTGATTTTGGACCTAACGGCTTGTACCCGTAAGACCCAAAATTATAGGTCAGCCCACTTTTACGAAAAGTGGACTGTAGTCTGTTCTGCGCATGGTCACAGTTACTTAGTTCTGGCGACCGTGCGGCGTTTCGAGGACAAAGGGAGACAAGAAACTTCAGAGCGGTTAGGCAGGTTAGCTACCTTTATCACAGGCAGTGGAAGCATGCTGACAGTTGATTTCATTCCATCCCATCGGCCCGACCGGGAGTCATATAAAGTTGGAACAACTGACTATTCTTAACCCATTTAACCCCACGACCGCAATTTGGAAGTGTTACCTAACGACTATGCACCACTTGCTGGACTGAGACGAATTGACCATGGTAATTCAAGGGTAGTGCCAGATTAGCTTGGCGCCTTCAGGCACCAAGCTAATCTGGCACTACCCTTGAATTACCATGGTCAATACATCTACTGCTGTACTGAGGGCGTTGGAGCAAAATGGGTTCATGAACAAGCAAATATGAGGCCTGTGTTGGTCGCCGCGACCTACACAATTCTTTCGACGTCATTGTATTACAACCTTCTGCTTTTATTGTTCCACAATGTGACGTCTCGCTTGGATTCCTGGCCTGCAATGACGTAAACCTGACAATAACGTCAACTATATCATCAAGCCCCCCTTTTGATTTGTAATTCGCAGATGAAAAGCGAGGCATGTTGTGGCCTTTACCTCATGAATATATTTCAAAGAATATCGAATTGATGGAGGAGAGCCGAGCCACTCCGGGACTGACGGGGACACTCAGCGAGTCATTGTATACCTCCTTAATGTGATCCAGCCAACAAGTTCTCCTACTCTCTTGTCAGGCTCCCACGCCGAGCTTCGGTGTTACAGTCACGTATGCGCGTGTTTCACAATATGTGTTAGTATTATCTCAGTTTAAGTTATTATGTCTTACTTGTGTGTTCAGTTTATGTTTCTGTGAGCCAAAGAAAATTTTTCATTTTATGCTTGTCGTTTAATGAATAATAAAGTTTGTTAAATTCCGTTCAATTCAAGGTCCATAACGTGGGACAGTAACCGTCGATAGCTGAACCATTATCGATGATCTGTGTTGCAGAGATGGCTGGACGCCGCCCAATTTTGGGAGGATGTGCAGGCGTACCGCATGCTGTTCTATCAAGACTCTATAGACCCGTACGTTGTCAGAAAACACGCGCAGGTCAGTTCTGGTTACACCCTGCAGGGAATGCTACTCAGCTGGACACGTGCAAGAGGCATAGATCTTCAGGAGCCCCAGCATTCGCGGGGGCTCCTGAAGATCTATGCAACTTGCTGAGAGATGTCAATATAGGTGTGCCGTATGCTGTTCTCTCATGGAAGCCGTTTTACATAGCCAAGTAGTATTATTTGCTCAGCGGGCTAGTTCGCACACGCAGATCTCCTCTGCTGTGCACACTGCTCGTCTTGACATATTATGTCAGAAGCGTACATCTACAAGGAGGCATATGTCTACAAGTCGCACAGATCTTCAGGCGCCTACGCAGTTTGCGGGGCTCCTGAAGAGTCATGCGCATTTTAGATATGTGCTCTTTTACCAAGAGGAGGTCAGGCGTTTCACAGGTCGTGTTTCATGGACTCATGTAGTTCTCTGCATAAGCATTTAGTTTTTTGCTTTGTATAAAACCGTACTTCAATGCTTTATTCATGAACACACACTGTTGCCTTTTCCGTACAGGGCCTACGTACTTTCTTCAAAGTGACGTTGCGTTTTGCAGAAGATAAAATCGATGCTTCAGTATTCAAATCAACACTTCCATGATCACCGTTTATATATTTCCAGTCTATCTACTCGCAATACGTGGTGACCGGAGCCCCCCTGGACATCGGCTGCGCCCTCTCTGTGCGACAAGAGGTGTGCAAGTGCATGGATCCGCCGCAAGAGGAGCTGTTCGACCAGGCGGAGGAGGAGGCCCTTAACATTCTGTACAATGCCTGGATGACCGGGCTCACTTCAGACATGCACACTTACAACAAGGTCAGTGAACGATGTCCACGCGTTCTCCAGAGGGGCGTGGAACAAGTAACACTCGCCAGCAGACTGACGTCAGACGAGTCAATCATATGTGCGTCTGTGATTTTGGACCTTACGGCCGTTGGCCGTAAGGTAAAAAATCACAGACCTGCGCACAATGTAAAGGAACAAATGATGTCGTCTTTGTATTGACTGTGCAATTATGACTGAGAAGTAGTCTAAAAATTGGACTAAAGTTTCTTGCCTGAAATTTCTGTCTTTTGAACCATTGAGATGACTCGTAAGAACATTGTGTGCAGGTGGAGCTGATTGAGGTGAAGCGACACCTAGAAACCAAGTCCAAGTACGTCATGAATCTCCAACGCAGCGGACTAATCAAGGAGGTAGGCTTTAAGTGCGTGCGTCTGAGGGTTGTTGCTAAAGGTGTTGGGGTTATGGCGACAGAAGGATATAGACAGTGACACTATCATACTGTGACACGTAGATGTCTGTTGTGACCAGCATGAGATATGTAAACGAAACGCAAAGGTGTAATCTGCCACCAGCTAAAAATGCAAAAGCAAATCGAAAAGATGTTTAGAAAATACCGCTGTGAGTCCATATAAATGAAAGAAACTCTGAAGTGGTAGAAAAACTCATTTGAGAAGACAACACACAACGGAATCTGATGACGGATTTATGATCCGATAAGTTGTGTTGTTCCAAGCAGACATCAAGAGACTGGGAACCACCTGGAGTAGAATCGAAGGAGAAGCACAGGACAGGAGTTGCTGGAGGTCTCTCGTCGACGGCCTATACCCGGGTAGGGGTGACAGGCGTAAGTAAGTAAGTAAGTAAGTAAGTAAGTTGTTTTGTGTGTTGTCCTCTCAAATAATTTGTTTTTAATTCCTTCTGCCACTTAACAGTTCTTTTATGACGAAATCAGATCGAAAAGATGTCTGTTGCGACCAGCTTGGAATATGTAAACAAAACGAAAAGGTGTCCACTTCGACCAGCTTGGAATGTGAAAACGAAATGAAAAGATGAAATAAGAAAATATTGCTTACAATACATTAAATCGAAACTTTTTCATTTTAATTTCAGGCCGAAACTCAATGTCCACCCAACACTCGCTTACGCGAGTTTGACATACATGTATGTGAGTGCTTGCATACTGCTGTGTTTTTTTTTGGTACCTCACGGTGACAATATTTGCGTGTGCTGCCCTGTACTTCCGGACGTTGCGGATTTAGAGAAGTGTGTGCTGGTCTGTGATTTTGGACCTTACGTCTGTGAAGCCGTAAGGTCCAAAATCACATACCACCACACGCATACACTTTAATGTCCTTTTTCTCACAGAGTCGCGTGACTCCTGAAGAACCTGTGCACAGATGCCGAGAACTCTGGCCCCACAAAATTCATCACACATGTACAACACACATACGTATGATTATTTTCTCTTTTTCCCTCACAGCGGCCCCTGACACCTGACGAACCGCTGGACGGGTACGAAGATCCCGTGTATGACCCAGTGGCTTGGGAGGCGGTGCCCGAGGAGTTCCGCGACTACACGCTGGAGAAGCTCGTCCACAACAGGCTGGAGCTGGAGCACTTCAAACAGTTCCTCGCAGAAAAGGTGCGTTCGTTTGCTAAACGTGTGAGCGCAAAGACAAACGCGTACGTACAACCTTACTAGCCTGAGGCAGTGAAGGCCGGCTTTTAACCCGTTCAGTGTCACGAAATTCTAAACACCATCAACTGCAAGAGGTATAGATCCTTATGAATCCCCGCTTCTCGGGGACACATGAGGATCTATTCCTCTTGCTGAAATCACTTTGTACCCATTTTCTTTTGACGGTTGGGTGTCTTTCACGTCAAATTTACCATGATTTCAAAAACACAATCTGCGTCCACTGGCAGTGCAAGGGTGAAGGCTGTAAAGCCGTAGGATTCAAACTCACATACCAGCACATATACTTTAAGCGCGCCAAACATGCCGTAGCTGAAAACTGAACTTTTAGTGAACCCGAACCTTCCTTTCCCGCCGCATACAAAGAGCCATCGCGTTAACTAACTTACTCCCTAATCGGATGTCTATCAACGAGGGTTACGACCATGGGTCTTTGTCAGTCACACAAAGACATGGAATGATAACTCTTATTCCTAAAGGGGGAAAAACCTAAGCAATATTTAAAAAAATTGGCGCCCAATATCCCTGCTTAATGTCCGTTATAAAATTGCACCCGCATGTATCGCCAATAGAATAAAACAGGTTCTCCCTTGTATAATTCATGAGGATCAGAGTGGTTTCATCTCCGGTAGATCAATCTCCGACAATATTAGACTTCTGTATTATGTACTTCATTATACAGAGACATTTAAGAACCTGGATTGTTGTTGCTCATCGATTTCGAAAAAGCGTTTGACTCTGTTTCTCACTCATTTATTCGGAAAGCTTTAAAAATGTTTAACTTTGGCTGTGGCATCACAAAATGGGTGGAAATATTTTATAAGAACAGTAAATCTTGCCTGATTGTGAACAGCCAGGTGTCTGGTCGCTTCTCTGTGGATCGTGGTTGTAGACAAGTGGACCCCCTCTCACCTTATATCTTTTTAATATGTGTTAAACTGTTGGCTATAAAGTTGAGGAATAATAAGAACATTTCAGGTATAAAATGCAAAGAACATGAATTCTTAGTCTCACTGTTTGCTGATGATATGTCATTGTTTTTGGATGGGTCACAAAAATTATTTGATTCTGTCATCCTAGAATTGGAACTTTTTGCAGTCATTTCTGGGCTAAAAATTAATTTTGAGAATACTATTGCTGTTTGGATTGGCAATAATAGGTTTTGTCTTACACGCTATGCCCCACATCTAAACATCTGGAATCCAGATACCTTCACAGTGCTGGGAGTGACCTTCTCTACAGAACTGTCTGATATCATACTCCTGAATTATAAACAGAAACTTGTAAGAATGAAGAAAATTGTAAAGCAGTGGAAATTCCGAAATTTAACCCCTGTTGGAAGAAATGTTGTTTTCAAGTCCTTAATTCTTTCAATTTTTACTCACCTCTTCATCTCTCTGCCCTCCCCAGGGAGTGTAATTCTCAAAGAAATTAATAGTGCGATGTTTAACTTCATCTGGGGAGGGAAGAGAGATAAAGTGAAAAGGACCACAGTTTTCAGACAGTATGAAGAAGGAGGGCTCAAGGTAATTGATATTGAAGGTTTTTTACAAAGCACTTAAGGTCACCTGGATTCGGAGAGTGCTGTCTTCGGGCACTAACTGGAACCTTTTACTCGCATCTTTGTATGGTAATATCAAACAGTGTGAGGTTTTTGGTGGTTACTTCCTAGAAAGTTCAGAGATGAAAAACCCTTTTTGGAAAGAAGTGGCGGCAATTTTTAAAGAATACCATAATCTTTTCTGTCCCGCAAGTATTGATGCATTCAAAAGCGAACCATTGTTTTTTTAACCCACGACTTCTGAAAAAGGATACTTCGAAATCTGTCGACAAGTGGGTTTTGAAAAATATTTGTACAATTGGTGGTGTTTTTGATGATAATGGGGACATTATTAGCTTCGAAGTTTTTTGTAAAACTTTGGTGCAGATGTCTCTTTTCTCGAATACTGTAGTAGAACAAATGCTATACGAAAATACAAAAGAAAAATGTTACGAATATGGACCGATGCAGTTGATGTAACTGATTTGGGTACACCTTTGGGTGTTGTCTTTAAACATAAAAAGGGTACAAAAGATATATACAACGTTTTCTTAAATAAAATGACACCACCTACGTGTATTGAAAAATGGGAAAACAAATATAATGACCTAAATTGGAAAGCTATATTTGTGCATGCCATAACGGTCACACAAGACACCAAATTACGCTGGTTTCAGTATAGAATTGTCCATAGAATACTGACAACCAATGTTTACCTGCGCTATAGACAGTTAAAGGATTCAAATCTTTGTACCTTTTGTTCACTCTCTAACTGACTCTAATGAGTCTATTGAACACTTATTTTTGGAGTGCACAGTGGTGCGTGTTTTCTGGGACAACTTACTGAACAGACTGAAAGAAAAATGTGCTCATTGTGACAATTTTGAACTCTGTACAGAATTAGTTGTGTTTGGGGTGAAAAAAGGGCTGCGGACAGACCCAGTTCTTGATTTGCTCTTATTAATGGCAAACTTTTTTATTTACCGGTGCCGTTGTTTGAATAAGCAGCTAAACCTTTTTTTTTTTTTTTTTTTTTTTTTTTTTGGCAGAGTTCAAAAACAGATACTGTACAGAGAAATATGTATTTAATGTCAGAAACAAACTTAGCCTTTTACACGCCTGTGGCTGCCTTATTTGGACTTTGTGTAAATAATTAATTTATGTTACCTTTTTTGTTAATCTGTGTAGACTGCAGTTGATTTCAGTTTGGCCTGCTATGATTCACAGTTCCTTCCTGCTGATTTTTGACAACTTTTCTGTTTACCAATACGTGCATGCAGACCCACTCACAAAACAAATTCCAGGAACAGTCTCTCTCTCTCTCTCTCTCTCTCTCTCTCTCTCTCTCTCTCTCTCTCTCTCTCTCTCTCTCTCTCTCTCTCTCTCTCTCTCTCTCTCTCTCTCTCTCTCTCTCTCTCCCCACATGAACACACAATAAACTTATTATTATTATTCTTAACATTTAAATTTATTATCAGGTTGTGTATGTATGATTTTTTATTCTTTTTGTATTCGTGTTGTACTTGTTTGCGATTGATATGTGTTCATGTCACTAATCTTGAAAATTTTCAAAAATAAAACCAAAAAAAAAAACCCAAGAAAAAAACAAACAAACTTACTCCCTAATCACTTAATAGTGCCGAGGGGCACTAAAATGTAGGCCTAATAAGTCAGTCAGTCAACTAACTTAGACATTCGCAGTAACGAGTTTTCTTTCTTCAGAAATACGAAGTGTTCGGTTAACCCATTCAGCCCTGACGCCCTACAGCAGGAGATCGGTCGACCATGATAATTCAAGGGTAGTGCCAGATTAGCTTGGCGCCTGTCGGCGCCAAGCTAATCTAGCACTACCTTTGATTTACCATAGTCGATCCATCTAGTGCAACAGGTGCATAGTCATTAGATGACGCCTCCTAAATTTGGGAAATACGTGCGCAGGGCTGAATGAGTTAAATGAAATTTCAGTTTTTAACAGGCAAAATTCATTGTATTATGGGCGCGCTTTAATTTAACCTTATAACTTTTTTTTAAAAAATGTACATGTTCTTTCCATACGCAGTACGCCGACACAGACCTGAAGTGCTGGATGGACGTGGAAGCGTGGAGACGTATCCCCCCGGCGGAGGAGCGCAAGCGGGACCAGAAAGCCAAGGACATCAAGAAGACCTACCTCAACAAGAAGTACTTCTTTGGACCCAACTCGCCAGCCGGCAAAGAGGGGCAGGACAAGGTGGGGGAAACCGCTGGTGTCGTGTATGACGTGACATCAATAAGTGTACCGAAGAGCAAAAGAAATGCGACACATTCGAGTCATCAGAAACGCTTCAGCGTTTCCGATGACTCGAATGATGTCGCATTTGTTTTGCTCGTCGGTATGAAGTGTCTCCAATGACGTGAATGACGTCGCCTTTCTCGTGCCTCGTCGGTGTACGCAATCGGGCCCGGCTCGCTCACCGGCCAAGAGGGAGAGGACATTTACATGGCTGTTGTGCGACGACAAGAAGACCTACCGGAGGAAAAGAAAAAAGTCGAGCTTAATAGTTTAACTCATTCTACCCCAGACACACCACAGCAAGATAAGGATCGACCATGATATTTCAAGGGTGATGCCAGAATAGCTTGGCGCCCATGGGCGCCAAGCTATTCTGGCATCACCCTTGAACTATCATGGTCGCTCTGTGTCCTGCACTGCAATGCAGTCTTCAGAGGACAATGGCAAAATTTAAGGAATTCGGTGTTGGGGTAGAATGAGTTAACCCACTCGTCGGCAAAGAGGGGGCAGGATAAGGCACAGTCCTTAGAATAACCAACAGAGAGGATGGTACACTTTCCAGCTTACTAAATTTTCAACTTGGACAAGCAAGAGGATAAAGAACAAAGCCAGTAGCTGTCTGTCCATCTTCTTGTTTGTCCGTTTGGAATATTTATTTAACAACTTAGTAAACGGTAGTCTTATTCAGCGGTATGTTTTTGTTCTGTTGGCTGACTCTTTGGACTTTTCGTCTGGATTTGGGAATCACTCAGACAAGCACACATTTTCTCCCACCTGGCAGGTGATGCAAGCGGGTGGAGGCTGGGGCAAGCTGCTAGAGGACCGACCCCCCAACGCCGTGCTCGTTGAGTCGCAAAAGTACGTGCGCGAGCGACTGGAGAAGAAATGGCTGCCGCTCTTCCTGGCCACCGAGACTTTCGCCGAGCGTCAGAAGCCCAAGACCAACATGGACGACGTCGTGGACGATGTCCTCGTGCAGAAGAGGCGCCGCTCGCAGGCTGTGTGGAAGGTTAGTTCACGGTCGTACTCATAACGTGTTCAGTCTTGACAGTACATCAGATGGACTGACCATGATAGTACAATGGTGGTGCCAGAATAGCTCGATGCCTTGAGGCGCCAAGCTATTCTGGCGCCACCCTTGAACTATCATGGTCGACCTACCACCTGAACTGTGGTGTAGTCTTCAGAGATCAACTGGATGATTGGCTTTCCAGCGGACATGTGGGTAGGCTTTTTTCTCTCTGCCCAACGCTAAGGAGATACCTAATTTATTGCTCTTTTTTTTTTGTGTGTGTGTGTGTGTGTGTGTGTGTGTGTGTGTGTGTGTGTGTGTGTGTGTGTGTGTGTGTGTGTGTGTGTGTGTGTGTGGGCGTGTAGTCAAGTCAATGTGTTGGTTTGTTCGGTCGTCTATTCTTGTTTGATCCGACGGTTGCAGAACAGTAGTACACTTTATTGTCTTCCTCGGTCGTCTGTGCCCAGCTTTTATTTGTCATATTCAGTCGTCAGATCTCTGGCTTATTATCGTCATTTCTCGTTAGGGCTCAGTTGTTGTTGTTGTTGTTGGTTTATCTGTTTGTTTGTTTGTTTGTTTTGCTTTTCACAAGATGTTGTTGTTGTTTGTTTGTTTGTTTGTTTTGCTTTTCACAAGATTTTGTCTTCTGCTGCCCACGTGCTACAAAACATCTGGAGAGAAAGTTACTGTGCCAGGGCGCTAGAAGAAAATTGAACTATTATACGTCTGTTTGAAAAAAAAAAGTAAAATCAAAATTCAATCGAAAAAACAAGAAGAGGTTCCAATTTTGTCGATAGGCTCCATTATCTGGAAAGGCACACAACACAAGTGTTGTGTGTGTCTTTCAAGAGGATAGAGTCCTACCGACAAAAATGTGAACCCTTCCTTGTTTGTAAGCCTGTTTTGTTGCTGTTTCTTGTAGGCCGACATAAGAGAGCGAAGCAAAGGTCATTAGTTCAAGAACTCATACAGTGCTAAACAAAAACGAATGGCAAGGGTGTGGTTGGGTAGATATTTTATAGTTGACATATCCCGCCCGTGAAACACAGATCTAAATAGGCATGCAAGGGGCGTACATATTAATGAGTCCCCGCAGTACGCGGGGGACTCATTAGCATGTACGCCCCTTGCAGATGTTTGAGATTTGCTGCCCGAAACTGAAGTTCAGGTCGACGAAGAAACCGAATGAATGGGAAAATAATACACGCTGCCCCGTGAGTCTGGGTCTTGTAGCTCTAGACCGTAAGGTCCATAATCAGGAACCAGTACACAATGTGTGTTTTATCACTGCGTAACGGGGGATTGCTCCATTAGACCGCCATCGTACTTTTAATGATAGCCGTGAGTCCCAGGAGGTTCATAACGCTGCGGGATAGGTTCTAGTGCTCCTTGAATTGAGCTGAGTAATGAACCATTTGGATGTCGGTAGCGCTTTTTGTCGAGCGGTTATTCCTGTCGGAATCACCTCGACAAAAAACGCTACCGACAGCCAAAAGGTTAACGACATTTTCCTGCGTTCAGACAGTCGTATCAATAAGACTTTGTTCCATTGAAAAATGAACAACCTTACGAGGAAGGAAACTGGTATTAAGGTGGCCGCAAGAACAGGCTTGATTCTACTGGTTTAGCGTCTCCCCAGGTGCCTAGCCGTCTATTTCCAAATCTCTTTAATACAATTGTCACCGTTCAGTCAAGATGGGATCCTTGCGCTCGGAAAAGCCTATACGCGCTTCACCCCACCCATCAGAAGTTTCTCCGGAGCTCCTTTCGAGATTGTAGTCTGGTTGACTATGGATCTCTCACATCATTTCAAGTCTGCCCAACGCCCGCTGCCCCTCTCCACACACACAGAGGATAGTGGATGTCTTCGTTTAAAGTCATTCATTAGGCTTGTCTGTCCTGCATTGAACATCCACCTCAATGCGTTCAGCCTTCTGTCACCCTAGTACACTGCAGCGCACACCACCAAATTGCAAGAGGCATAGATCCTCATGACCCCCCCCCCCCACCTCCCACCCCCCCCATGAAGGGGGGTGGGGTGGGGTGGGGTGGGGGGGGTTCAGGATGGTCTATGCATCTTTCGAGGTCTCTTAAGGTCCTCATGTCAATCTTGTTTCCGAAATAGGTCGTTGGCTTTTCTTTTATAGCCTTTGGCAGAGAAAGACTCCAGCATTTCTCCTGCCTTCTTTTCCTGCTATTTCTGTCTCGAACGCAACTCTTTCACGGCTCATAGATGTAAATAAGCCCAGTATGTCCAGTATGAGAACGCTTTTCTACGTGATACCGATGGGTGTATGGATGTCAAGTTGTTGGCGGGCTGCAAATAAAATAAGCGAAACAAATGTTTGAAAAAAAATATAAACAGGAGAAAAACTCTCAAGATGTTTTCACTTCATATCAACATTTCTGGAAACATTTCTGAGAGCACCACCACCCTAACTCGTACCCAGCTCTTGACCGGTTGTTGGTAAAAGCACATTTTTTTTTCAAGATCGCAAACCGCGGGCTAACCTCTCCTGCATGCGTATTTCTCAGTGTAAGGGGTCGAGACGATTTATATCGCTTTTCCAATGCCCTTTCCAATGGGTTGTACATTTAGGGCATTTTACGCACGATTTGAAGGAATGCACTTCGTTTTCCTGAACCTCATGGGTCAGATCGTGTCCAACTGTCTGCCTGGCGCAGGAGCTTCATTTAGATTTAAATTCAAATTCGTAGAATTTGAATTTGAATCTGAATGAAGTTCCAGCGACAGGCAACAACTTAGATATGAGTTTGCGCTCCACCCAGGCATGCAAAGGCATGTTTGCTCACACATATGGCCTCCCTGAGAGATGGGGAAAACGGTTGGGTTTTGACAGGATCGCAATGCCGTTCTCCCTGCTTATCTCCCCTCCATTATTTCTCGCTGCGTTATCTGCCCTTTGCATCAGCATAGGACTCTAAAGCGTGTTTTGGACCCACTGAGCAATTATTTGTAGCTTTTTTCGTTTTGGTTTCATAGAAAAATATTTGGCGTTGTGCAATGTTATATTTTTCAGCGTCTTTACCGTGTGTGTAGTGTGTGTGTGTCTATGTGTGTGTGTGTGCGTGCGTGTGTGCGTGCCAGCGTGCCTGCGTACGTATATGCGTGCGTGCGTGTGTGTGTGCGTGCGTGTGTGTGTGTGTGTCTGCGTGTGTGGAGGGGGGGGGGAGGTTGTGTGTTACAGTACAATTTTGTGATTTTGGCAGGCAGAGGTAACTCGTTTAGCCCCGATGCACTGCAGCAGGAGATAGATCGACCATAATAATTCAAGGGTAGTGCTGGATTAGCTTGGCGCCATCAGGCGCCAAGCTAATCGGGCACTACCCTTAAATTATCATGGTCAATCTTTCTCCTGAAAGTTTTACAGTCTCCTGAAACTTTTACATAGTCGTTAGGTGACACATTCAAAATTTGGAAAATGAGACCTTTGGGTTAAAAGGGTAAAAAGACTCACCCCTTAACCTTTCGTGACGTTTGCGTCAGTGTTAATATTGCATCTTAGAGGCACCTGATGCCGCCGCAGTCTTGCTCCAGGTGGTGGGTGATAAAACAAAGTAAATGGGGTTTTGAACTGCACTGCGAATGCCCCGTCTCTCTCTTTGTGACGTGTTTCTGTGTGTCGTGTTTCTGCTCTCAAAAGCTCCAGCGTTGTTGCGCTGCATTTTACCGTCCTTGGTGGTAGCACTCTCAGACGCGGGGGCTTATGACCAAAATTAATGCCCTCGTGACGAAGTCGGCCCCAGTGGGCCCGCGCACGACTGTGCGCGGGCCCACTGCGGCCGACTTTGGCCCGACAGGCCTTTTGCGCGCTGTGGATTGTCAGTCAGTGATTCTTGTTGGTCTCATTCCATGTTCATCAAGCGGATGTCATTTGTCCAGTCTGGGATTCACTTGTCATTGTTTCCCTTTGCACTATTTTGCCGTGTATTGTCTCGTCCTGCCTTGTCCTGCCTTGTCTTGCTCTGTCCTGTCTTCCTTTCCTTGACTTCCCCTCCCGTGTCTTGTCTTTAGCATGCGGCTGTTCCAGAGACTGGACTCGTGTTTCTGGCAGTGAAGCAGTTAACGCTCGCAGAGCCAAAAGTTGCGAAAGTTTCAATTTAACCCATTCGAGTCTTGCCGCATCGGGATACTCGGCTTAATGCCGCGTATCCGTATGCGGCACATCTCCAGCGAGCTGATCTGATATGATGTTCCATGTCCTGTAATGTACACAGACGTCGGAAGACTCCCTTGAAACCACTGAAGACGGAACGAGAGGCCACACAGAAGGGACAGAAAGCAGGAAGGACAGCGTAAACGGAAAGGAAAGGTAGCGAAGGAGGAAATAGAGACAGTAAAAACGGCAAAAAAGGGAAGACAGACCGCAGGGAAGATAGTGGAGAAGAAAAGGATGAACAGAACGTTTCAAGAGCTTTAAAACTGGTTCAACAGAGCGATGAAACTTGGCTTACTATGACTGTAGGCTTTGAACAGTTCGCAGAAAGTGCTAAAAATATTCCTGTAAAATCGGTGCGTATCAAGTCTGCTCCAATTGTCCCAGAAATCACCAGGACTCGTTCATCGGTTGCTGGCAAGTTTCGCCGTCATACTGAAGGTGTCCCTTTGATCTCAATCCAGACACCGTCCAGTGACTCCATTCGTTCTCCCTGGCTTTAGTCTGAAGATTTATTTCGTTACGGCGTGGGTTAGTGTTACGTCAGGACTGCACGATTTGCTTCATGATTGGAACGTTAGATGGCACAGATGAAACATGTGTAACATTAATTAAATAGTTTCCCTTGACCCACTGACTGCTGCTGACGATACCGGCTGCCGGGCGGAAAAGACGCGTAATTTTCTGTTATCGTTAGTAGCAGTCAAGGGGTTAACGGTTGTAAAACGTAGCAGTAAATTGGGCTAGCAGGAGACATACATACTCAAGAGCTCTCGTATTAGCTCATTAGCATCTGTGCCTTTTGGGGCTTGGTGTTGATCCTTCACGGAGATATTTAAAGAAGAAAAGGAAGAAAAAATGAGAAAATGTTCTTTGGTTATCGTCCTTTGCCACCTTGAAGGTGATTTCAAAGAGAGATTACAGAAAAGGCTTAACCCTTTGGGTGTCAGTCGCGATGATTCCTACAGGAATCATCGCGACTAAAACCGCTACCAACACCCAAAACGTTCAAACTGATGCTGATGGGTTCTAGACACAAATGACTTAAAGACGTTCGCGAACTGATGAGACGATAGAAAAGATTTGAGACGACAAATTTAGATTGCCACCATTCACTATACTTCGTTGGAATATTCACGAGGTGAAGGTCACAAAAACGGCCTCGCTCTCGATTTGTGACTCACAAACCGAAAGCGAGGCTGTGTGATCTATTTGGCGTTATTTCAAGTTGAGTTTCAAGCCACTGCAGGCTAGAGAGATGTGGCAGTTTGAACTGAAGAACAAAAGCAGAACATTGCAAGCCAAAGAATGGCGTCGCCGGGAAGAATATTCTAGGTCGCAAAGACCAAGGCAAGCTCGCTCTTTTAGAGTAGTCATGCGGCCTTTTTACAACCCAGCGGCAGGTTTGAAAAAAAGAAATTACTTAACCCATTACATCCTGAGGCTGAATTTTTTTAAAATGTGCTTATTGTCCTATGAATTCTACAATACAGATTAGGAAATAGATCAACCATTTTAGTTCAAGTTGAAGTATCATAGTCAAATTTATTTTAACCAATAGTGTATAGGGATGAAAAGGTTTAAACGAAACTAATCAGATGTTTGTACGTGTAATTTATTGATTTTTTTTTTTTTTTTTTTTTTTTTGGGGGGGGGGGGGGGAGATGTAATTTATTGAAAATTCACAATCTTGGGCGTTGATATGACAATGCGTACTTCATCTTATTATATGATTTTTTAATAAGACATTTAATATTTGTGTTGCATATGTTCACATACGTTTTTATGTTCATATGTATTCTGCTTCGGCGATGAACTTGCATGAGGTGTGGTTTGGAAAATAAACGGTGTTCATCTTTTCATTCGCGGCGGTCGAGTGTTGTCTCAGATTACAGCTGACGTGTTTTTTGGCCTTCATTAGTTTTCGAAGTTCTTTTTTTCTTCTTCTTCTTTCTGGGAGTTTCTTAGCAGTTTACGTAACTGTGTGCTTGTCTGTGATTTTGGACCTTATTAGTCGAAATCTTATGATGCAAAATCACAGACCAACACACAGTTTCATTTGTGCAACATTGCTTTGCGGTTCAACAAGTAGCATGGTTTACTTCATTTTTTTTCTCCAGTTTACAAACTTTTGTAAAGTTTTGAGTTCTGTGCTGACAGACTATTCGTTTTAAACGGGTTTCGTTGACGTTTTCAGTTTTGAGATGTGGAGTTTTGTTGTTGTTGTTGTTGTTTTTCAGTTGAGGACTCTAGAAAAACATGTTTAAAAGTTGTATTCCATTTTCGATGCACTTTTTAAAATTTGGTTATTGTTTGTTTGTTTCGTTGTTTTCCTGTGTTTTTGTTTCATTTTTTGGTTGGTTCGTTTGCTGACCCCAACTCTAAGAAGCTTAACTCATTCGCGGCCAGCCGCATCCGGATAAGCGGCTTTAATGAGTTAACTAAAGGAACTTATGTCTTGATAAAATATGGGCGAGGTGTATGGAGAGAGGGATTGGGGGGGGGGGGGGGAGTTGGTATTATCGCAGATTCACGACGATTTATTTGTGATTCACGAACAAAGTAATAGCATTCACATTTTACGATGTAAAGTACTCTTCAGTTTCGTCGGCTGCGGATGTGCCCTTGGTGACGTGGGCGTGGTAACCCTGCTCAACCCCATTGTAATCTTGGTCAGCCCCACTGGGTGGACTTTTCTCTCTTCTTCCGGGCTTATGTTTCTGTTCCCCGTTGGTCCATTCACCTGTATTTTCATTTTTTTAAATTCTCCCTACTGTCTGCGCTGCATGCAGTCCTTGATACTGGATGTGTGTTGCGAAATGGTCTGATGCACTTAAGAGATGATAAGTTATTTTTTGCGGTGAATGCAGTTTTATATATCATTTTCCTATACATAGTTTGTAAATGTAGAGATTTCCTACTCTTTTTTTTTTTTTAATCAAAAATTAGGGGTCGATAAATTAGCATAAGGTGCAGTGTTCCTAGCATGTCTTATGTCTATTGTCTTGTGCTTTTAGACCGACTTGCGACATACATTTAATATCAGACCTTTCACGTTTCACGAAATAACCAGGACCTGTTTCATGGATCGAAAGATCTTATTGTGGGTTTCACGACGAACTCCTTTTTTCACGAATCACGAGGATGAAAAAATTGCAATCATGTTTCACGAGAACCAAAAAAGACCAATGACGCATCACGAGTTTATGGCATACCCTCTCAGAGATTCATTGGTACGTTCTAGTTTTTCTGAACTTGTTGAACTATGAACCCTTTTAATTTTTTTTAATGTCCTTTAATTTCTAACAAATCCTGTCGCACCAGGTGCCTCTGTCCAGTAAGAAGTTTCTTGAACGTTCTGATGCTTAGCGCCTCAAACCTCCACGGTCTGAAGAGCAGAGATATAAAGTCGCTGGCAAATGGCATAGATTCTAATGATCCCGTGCAGCCCCAGGAGCGTATGTGAAGCTAGGCCTCTTGTTGATGTTGTTGATGGAAGTGGCTTGACTCAGGGTCTGTACAGACATTTTTAATGATCATGCGAATACAGTTTTTAAACAGCAAAAAGATGCGTGTGTGACCTCGCGCACCGTGTGTGTGATTGTTTAAAAAATTTAAAGGTTTAGGGCTTGACGTCTTTCGTCCACCACGAAGGTGTGTGTGTGTGTGTGTGTGTGTGTGCGTGCGTGCGTGCGTGCGTGCGTGCGTGCGTGCGTGCGTGCGTGATTGTGTGTGTTTGCGTATGTGTGTATATATAATCTTTGCTACTAGACGTGTTCTTCCCCAGTAGCAAAGCGTCCTCGGACCCACAACGGCTGCAGTCGTCGTGGGCTCGAGGACCTTTGTTTTGTAAGGTCTTTCATGTCCTGATTATTTTTCTCCCAAGCTACAATTTTTTGTTGATCGTCCAGAGTTTTAACATTTTTTTTGTCATGGACAAATGCTCTACATTCTGCACATTTTAAATTAAATTCCGTTTCGGTTTCATTTTTGTCGGGTTATCTCTTCTTTTCTGCGCTCATATTACTTGTTTTTTTTTTCCCCCTCCTATCAATCATTAAGCCATTTACTTTCCTCTCCAAGAGACAAATTCTCATGAACCATGTCAGCTGCAGGGCTTCTATGCCTCTTGATCACGTCGGTTTAACCCTCTTTCAACCTCAGACCGAGGACGTAACAGGGGTTTATGCACACGATGCGGGAAACGAACGGCAATTTACGTTCCCGACTATTCAAGACGTTTTTTGTGTCACTGTTCTTTCCACACTGAGATAAACCTCTTGTAAGTGCCAGGGCAAGGCGAACGCTATCCAACGCGAAAGCAAGAGGCATAAACCCTTATGAGCCCCCGCAGTCGAGAATTTATGTCTCTTATTAGTCCTATGTTCCTCATGTCTGTTTTTGTCACACTTGCACGTGTGTTCTTCACGCACTTGTCGATCAGTGTGCCGTCATTTCAGGCGCGAAATTCGTGATCACTGGCAGCGAACGGTTTAACCCCTTGACTGCCGACAAAAAAGGGAACATGGTCCGACTGTAAGAGGCACAGATCTTCATGAGCCCCCGCAGTTGCGGGGGCTCATGAGGATCTACGCCTCTTGCTGACGCCACGTTGTGTCCACGTTCCTAGGACGGTTTGGTCTTTTTGGCGTTGGACTAACGAAGATTGCCAAAACACAATGTTCGTCCACTGGCAGCGAAGGGGTTAAACTCGTTTCCTTATTAGCGTTGTCCGGCTATTGTGCATTTTTATTGTGAACATTTGGTGAGAACCAAGCCGTAAGACGCTAGGTCGAGACACAATCCTTGATAACCACGACATAAGCTGATTACACGCCTTCTGTTTTCTTCTTATGTGAAAGGATTTGCCATGGCACCTCATCAGGAAGTTGTTAAAGCCTTTGTAACCCTTTGGCTGTTGGTAGTGCTTTTTGTGGAGGTGAATCGCAATCACAGGAATCACCTTCATAAATAGCGCTATGGACAGCCAGAGGGTTACTACATTAAGTTCACGAAAAGTCGATGTCTTGTGAAACACACCTGATTTGATTTGATTTGATTTGATTTGATTTGGTTTGGTTTGATTTGATTTGATTTGATTTGATTTGGTTTGGTTTGATTTGATTTGATTTGATTTGATTTGGTTTGATTTGATTTGATTTGATTTGGTTTGGTTTGGTTATTTGGTTTGGTTTGGTTTGGCTAGCATTTAGCTGATATTGTGACAACCTGAAACATTATGCAAAATAAGAATGATGGAACAAATTCACTAACCCTGTTAGTATATTTCCTCAGATGCTGGAGAGCCGGTGGGTGTCGTCCTCCAAAGAGATCCTGACCTTCAGGAAGGCCCTCATGAACCCTGTGACGTCACACCAGTTCCGGCGCTTCGTCTCAATCAAGGGAGATAACCTAGAGAACGACGTGCTCTTCTGGCAGGAAGTGCAAAAGTACAAGGTAAGGATTTACCCCATTCTGTTTGTGTTTTTCAACTACATATTATTTTTATGGCAGGACACGGGCGTTACATATCTAGTATAAAAAGCTTTACCAAAACGTGTGCGTCTGTCTTTACGTGTTTGTGTGCGCGGCGCGCGCACGTATGTGTGTGTGTGTGTGTGTGTGTGTGTGTGTGTGTGTGTGTGTGTTTGTTTGTTGTGTGTGTGTGTGTGTGTGTGTGTGTGTGTGTGTGTGTGTGTGTGTGTGTGTGTGTGTGTGTGTGTTTGTGTTTATCTCGCACGCGGGAGTGACTGATACAATCTCTCTGTCTATACACCAGGCAGAGTATTGCGCTGCAGCACTGACGACAGAATATTGACTATCCCCAGAGTGTCCCTAAAAAAATTTGGACAGCGGTCCTTTTCTTTCCAAGCTCCCAAAGTGTGGAATGGTCTTCCCCATGATATTCGCCATGCACCATCTTTGGCCATTTTCAGGGCTAGAATGAACATTTTTTTTTTTTCAATTTGGCTTTTGAAAGGGATTGATAAACCCTACGTTTTCCCATCAACATGCATACATCTGATGAGGCTCTTGAAATGTTATGTTTATTATTTAGTATTGTGTCAGTGTGTATTTGGACCTATGAATGATTGCGTTTTTGTACATTGTCGGTACCTTAGTTAGTTAATTTCAATTAGTTAGATTATCTAGATGTAAAGCGCTCTGAGCCTTTCTTTGTGGGAATATTGCGCTATAGAAGAGTTATTATTATTATTATTATTATTATTATTATTATTATTATTATTATTATTATTATTATTATTATTATTATTATTAAAACAATCGTGGACTATATTCGTATGGTTGGCAAACTGCCGGGGAAGGAAGGAGAGGAGGGGGGGGGGGGGGGGCGGAGGGGTGCGGGAGGGGTGGTGGTGGTGGCGGGTGGGGGGGGGGGGAATAGCCTCTGGTGTAAATGGCTGGGGTGGGGGGGGGGGGGGTTGGATGACGAGGGCAGGCAGGCCAAGACCCTGTCTGCTGGCAGTGTCAAGGTTAACCAGCCAATGACATTCGACCTTGAACTTTGTGAACCGTGACCTTGTCACTTGTTCCAGCACATGCACCACGTGCACACGGAGGACAGCATGTTGTCGCAGAAGATCACGGCCATCATCAACTGTTTCATCGACTCCCAGATCCCGCCAGCCCTGCAAGTGGACCTGCCCCAGGAGATGGCCGACAAGGTCCTGGACAGGAAGTACGAGAAATCACCCTACCTCTTCCGAGAGGCGCAGGTAATTGAGTCAGTTACTTGTCACTCCTCCTGGTGAGCCATGGACGACCACTCCTGCGTTCTACGCTGGAGTGGTCGCCCATGGCTCACCAGGACGATTTTCTGTTGGTTTTTGGACATGAAGTGCGAGATTGGGCTTCACTTCTTCCCTTGTTGATTACTTCTCCTGGGGAGCCTTGGGCGACCACACCTGCGTCGTCCGTGATTCTTCAGGACATTGCTGGTTGATTCCCTTTTCGAATCTTAATTAATAGAAAATAAGAGCTGGAGCCATGTCTCTTCTCGGTGGCGCAGGTGAATCGCTCCAGGACGCTTGTTAGTTTAACGAAGTTTTCGAGAGCTGGGGTCATTTGCATGAGTGAGCTTAAATTCTGTGGACACTACTATACTTTAGCGGAGCACCTTGCTTAGTGGATTGCGCAGGACTTGGTTTACTCATGCAACTGAGGCCTGGTGAATGCTGTTTAGCAATGCCATTTGAGTTCAAGTAAACGTACGCGTGAATTATGGCTGCATTTGGGCTAAGCGATTTAATAATGACTACCTCGCTGTCTAAAGGTGTATATAACGGGTGGATCGACCGTGACATTTCACAGGTAGTGCAACATTACCTTTGGGCCTTCCCATCGTCGCTGTGGCGTCTTAAAAGTAAATTTGTTGATGTGTCTTCAAACTGTGTTCATTTTATTTATTGTATTTTATTAAACTATCATGTCCCATGTAAGAAATACCCACATTTTGGAGTTGTCCTCTGAAGACTGCATCACAATTTAGGAGACAAATCAACTATGTTAGTTCAAGGGAGATGCCAGAATATCCTGGCCCCACGCTTGAACCATCATGGTCGATCTATATCTTGCTGTGGTGTGTCGGGGCTGAATGAGTTAACCGAGTTAACTTGTCAATCATTCATTCATTAATTCATTCATGCATTCATTCACGCAGTTGACTGTCTTCCGCATCCTGTTCTCGCACTGGAACGAGTTTTGCGAGCTGCGCATGAACTTGGGCCAGGACAAAGTGCTGCCCACCATAGAGCGCCTCCGTCGTCACGCCAAGGCCAAGGAACGCAAAAAGCAACTGGAGTTGGACCGCAGGACGGAAGAGGTCATCTCCTGTCTTACTTATTCCCCAGTAGCAAAACGTGTTCGAGCTCACGAGGGCCCGCAGTGGGTGGGAAGACCGTTGCTTACTGGGCTTGTCCTTTTGACTTGCATTGTATTGTTTATTGTCCCTCCCCCTTTCAACGTCGCGGAGAGTGTGTCTGTCTGTTCTTCTTTGTACGGGTCATGTTTGACTGAACTAGAAAGGCAAAAGCCAGCAAGTCTGTTTTGTGAAAATCGCTATTTTCATTGTATTACAATGTCGCATTTCCATTGCTCCTCAGTATATGTCTGGAGTCCTGACGTAAAAAACAAATTTGAATTTGTGAAGATTTGTTTTCGTGTGAAGGCAAACTACAGTAAGTCTATTCTTGTGAAAAGCGAGATTTTCATTGAAATACAATACAAATCTAGCTTTTCATATAAATGGACTCACAGTCTTTTGCCTTCACATGGCTTCACGGTTGGCACCAGCATGTATGCCTCCGTCAGGCACTTGTGTATCGTCCCTGGTGTCCCAGCAGTGTTGCATTTTGAATGCTCCCTTTTTGAAGACTCGTCCAAATGCTTTACCATGCTGTTGCGAGACTGCTGCCCGAGCTTACGAGCTGGGAAGTAAGGCGATGACGTGAGAGAGACCGCTGTTGCATTTTTTTCCCCTGAATCACTTGTAAACCAAAGTGAACTCCTGTGTTCTCCTGAGTGTGGTGAATCATAGATTCGCATGTGTCCCTGCAGTGTGCAAGGACGCAGGAGGATTTATGCCTAGTCTTGCAGATGGATTTAGTGTAGAGTTTGTTGCGAGTTTCCTTGTAAATGTAATGCATCATCGCAGCACGCCACTGCCAAGGCGTTCAGTGCACCATGAAATGGCGTGTTGTAATTCCCTTGCGGCAGTTATTTCTTTATCGTTCTTTTTCTGGCGCATTTAGTCTCTCAAAACAGAATATTCCCTCTCCAATCCAACCCACCCACTCATTCTGTCTTTTTCCACGAGAGCTCAGAATGACATACACAGCCGTGAGCGCAGTCACAGTCAGAAATTTTAGGCTAGTGTGTACGAGCGTTTCGTATGTGTCAGTTTTGACAACCCTGGTTCAATTTCTTCAGTTGCTGACAGGCTTCCACCCCACCCCACCCCCCACCTCCACCCCCTCTCCTCCGCCCCCACCCTCCGGCACACACACACACACACACACACACACACACACACACACACACACACACACACACACACACTGACACACACACACACACACACACACACACACACACACACGTACATACACGCGCACGTACACTTTCCACAACCTCCTTTTAATGAGATGATTATGTTTTGCACAGCGTTGACCACACCAATTAATAAGTCCGTTACTCGTTAAGAGATAGTCGTTTGTTCCTTGCTAATATCAGTCGGTCAATCAATCAATCAATCAATCAATCAATCAATCAATCAAGCAAGCAAGCAAGCAAGCAATCATCCGACCAAACAACCAACCAAACAACCAAGCAAACACAACCAACCAAAATACCAACCAAACAACCATTTCTCCTGACTGACACCTTCCTCTCCCCATCCCCTCCTCCCTCCCCTCCCCCCTCTCGCCTTATTTCTTTGACTTGCTGCTGGTGTTGCACCGTGTTCACTGTCACAGATATTCTGTCAGCTGAAAGCTTGCCTGACAAAAATATAGGGAGAAAGCTCTGCGTTTGTCATCACCTGTTTTGCTCGCGTAACAAAAGTCTGGCATCTGCTTAGCCCTGCGTGTGCTGGTCTGCGATTTTGGACATTACGGCTGGAAGCCGAAGGGTCCAATATCGCAGACCAGCACACCTATTTACTTCCTGTGAGCCTGATCGGAGACTCAACGCCGGGAACGAAACAGGAGCGATGCTGCCCAACAATGTCAACCGCCGGTTTATGTCCACAAGACCGCCTCAACGCAGACATACATACAATAAACACAAACCACAAACACTAATCATATTAACCCTTTTAGGCCCGAGTCCCTAAAGCAAGAGATTGATTTACCATGATAATTGAAGGGTAGTGCCAGAGTAACTTGGCGCCTGAAGGCGCCAAGCTAATCTGGCACTACCCTTGAATTATCATGGTCAGTCCACCTCCTGCAACTCGTACTTAGTCGTTAAGTAACACTTCCAAAATTTGGGAAATGGGACCTTGGGGCTAAAAGGGTTAAGGAAACAAGAAACACTAGGAATCTTTTGCAATAACATTTATACAGTGACCAGAAACCAGGCATATATAGAGAAAAATGGATGCTAAATCCCGCATGTTATATGAAAAAATAACTAGGTTAGGTAACTGCTAGATTACTGATATTGAGTGAAGTCTATAACTTTTACGCTGACGTAATGATTCTTGGGTGACAATATGTCGATATTTGTGAAGCACGAAATTTTTCATAAATGTTTTGCCGCATTGAAAATCTCACTATATATGTTGGGCTACTTTTTAATGTAGTTTCTTGTTGCTACTAACGTTACCGTAAAACGAAACAAAGATGGTTTGTCGGTTACTTTGGGGTTTAACGTCCACGGCACCGGAGTGATATTAAACGGCACTAACGGGCGGGTAACGAAGGAACAGAGTCAGCTATTGTCTATGGAGTACGACCTGAACACTGATCAATTCAAGCGCACCGCAACTGCGTCGCTTTGATCTACCACGACCTTTTAACGGACCTGCTGTCTCAACAAGCCCGTCTTGATGTCTGGACCATGAATCAAAGAAAAGCCTATTCTGGTTTTGTCCGCAAACGTTTACCACATTCATTAACCCCCTGACTGCCGAGAAAAGGTGAACACGATCCAACTGCAAGAGACATAGATCCTCATGAGCCCCCGCGACTGCGGGGGCTCATCAGGATCTATGCCTCTTGCTGAGACCATTTTGTATCATGTTGCATGGAGGGGTTTGGCTTTAGGTCGCCGAATGAACAGACTTCAGAAACGAAAATGTACGTACAGTGGTAGGAAAAGGGTTGATTGGAACATTCAGTAGTTTGTTTCACTTTTTAAAAATTATTTTTAAAAAGATATTTTTGTATGCCCGAGGCGTGTTTCTTTCATTCTTTGTTATTGTTACTGAAGTTTTTTTGTTGTTGTATTTTTCGTGTTGCTAGGAGCGTCTCCGTGACGCTGGAATGACTCCAGGAGGGGAGGGCGTGTTCCACGATCCGTTTGCCGACCACGAGAGCCAAGAGGGGGAGGAGACTGAAGGAGGGAGCAAGGAGAAGATAGAGTTCTCCTACGCCTCCTACATGCGAGAGCTGCACAAGGAGGACATCCTCAACAAAACGGATGAGAGCATCTTCAGCTCGTTGGCTGACACGGGTAAGCCTGACTGTCTTCTCAGCTTTCCCTTATTGATATGGAACATGAGTCTATTACTATATATATAGAACCTTTCAACACCACTTCTACCTAGGAAACACCCACACACAATATGTCCTAGTCTCACCGCACTTTGCTTTCTGGGATCGTATGGTGAACCTGTAGGCAGTTCGCAAGCTAGAATGTGTAACTGATCAAAAAAAAAAAAAAAAACAAAACAAAAAAACAACCACATATTATTATTCCACATTTGAATGGTTAAAGCTCACTTAGTCCTACACGTAGAAAGGCTACGCACAATCCCAAAATATACTCATTTTCCCATTATGAAATGTTTGTTAATTGAACGCCAACGACACCCTACCGTGCAAGAGAAACGGATTCAATGTCAAGCGGCATATATAGATCCTTGTTAATTCACACGCAAAAAAAACTAAAACCAAAACCCAAGGAACATGGGTACAAAAGTGACGTCAACAAGAGGCATAGATCCTCATGAGCCCCCTCATGGGCTCATGAAGATCTATGCCTCTTGCAATTGGCTTGTATTCGGGTTTTTCTCGGCAGCAAAGGGGTTATGTCCCATATTAGTGTTTTGAACCACGGAAAGACAATTGGAAATGAAGGAAAAGCAAACTGCCGCTAGGGATGCAAATATTAAGTCTATTATAGCATAGAAGCGGGGTGTTCGTATACGATCATTTCTAGACTGACCGAGCGGCTGACACTTCTGCAACTGATCCACAGTCACCTCGCGCATTCCGCGCTTCTTTGTGACACAACAGTTAGAAGTGTCAGCCGCTCATTAATATTGGACGTAACCGCTTCATTGCCGGGGAAAAAAAAAACACGAAAACAAGCCAATCATGAGGATCTATGCCTTTTGCTGACGTCACTTTTGTGAACGGCTTATTTTTTTTTTTTTTTTTGATTTTTTTATTATTATTTTTTTTTTTTTGCGTATGAATTAACAAGGATCTATAAATGCCGCTTGACATTGAATCAGTTTCTCTTAGACAGTAGGGTGTCTTTGGCGTTCAATTAACAAACATTTCGTAACACAATCTGCGACCACTGGTAGGTAAGGGATGAAACAGTTCTAGACACTTTTAGATGCAAGGATGGCTTCGAGGTTTTCCTGTGTTTTGTCGTTTCATTCGGCATTTGTGTCGGGCTAGACAGCTTGAATGGTGTTAGATGTTGCTACACATGAAGCAGATGTGCCAAAAATCGTGGTAACCGTTGAAGCTGTGCTTCAACGGCTACCACCATCTTTTTGGTACATCTGTGGGGAGGGGGGGGGGGAGAGAGAGAGAGAGAGAGAGAGAGAGAGAGAGAGAGAGAGAGAGAGAGAGAGAGAGAGGAGAGAGAGAGAGAGAGAGAGAGAGAGAGAGAGAGAGAGAGAGAGAGAGAGAGAGAGAGAGAGAGAGAGAGAGAGAGATGTCTCCAAGCCACGATGATGCGTCAGGTGCAAAATATCCCCGCCCCTTAGGCAAAGGTCTCACCCCCAAGGGGCAGTTGACTGGCCTGGAATTTCTGTTAGGGGCCACCCACAAACATGCATGTAGGCGGGACATGTCAATCATCACATCAGTTCAACACTACCTTTGCTCTTTCACACGCACACATGCACGCGCGCACACAGACACACACATATAAACACACACATACACACACACACACACAGTACACGCGCGCACACAGACACACACAGAGCGAGAGAGAGAGAGAGAGAGAGAGAGAGAGAGAGAGAGAGAGAGAGAGAGAGAGAGAGAGAGAGAGAGAGAGAGAGATGAATCTTTATTTATTCAGGATAAAGCTATTAGGCAACTCAATGCCTGTCTTACAAGCTGTCCTGTAAACAAACAACATAACAGGAAAATAAACATAGCATGCAAATAATAACAATAATAATAAGAAGAAGAAGAAGAAGAAAAACTACGGAATAAAAAACAAACACAATAGGTGAATCAATGAAAGGGGAAAAAAAAAAAAAATTCGTATTGGAGAAGTTGTAACTGCCACCAACACAAAAGTAAGAGAAATAAATGAGTGCATAGCATTAATATTATACTCAGCTAAGACAGTGTCAAAGAATCAGCAGCATCAAGAGCATATAGCGACACCGACAAGACCAAGGATTATCAGTTTACAAATGTAAGGAGAAAGAGAAAATACTTGACTTTCACGTGTTATCAACAACAATACTCTGATATGGCAAACTGTGAAGTCAGGCTGAATGGAAGTGCGTTCGCAAAGCTCGTTTAAAATGGGTTTTACCTGAACATGATTTAATGTTCAATGGCAATGAGTTCCAGACAAAACTGCCCGAAAATAGAAGGCTTGACTTGTAGAGATCTATCCTGGGTCGGGGTAAATGAAGCAAGCCATGTCTCGTGTGTAGCTGATGCCTAGGGCTGAAGTTAAATAGCGCGCACAGATACTCGGGGACTTGATAATGAAATATTTTGTGCATGAGGACGCATTTGTTAAATTTGAGTTGTTCCTTCAGTGGAAGCAGGCCAAGAGATTTTATCTTTTGGTCTGTGGAAGTAGGGTGTGGAATAATTATTTTAACTGAACGACGATATAGAGAGTTGACTTTTTTAATATGACGTTCGCTGCATTCGTCCCACAAAGAGGACGCATAGTCACAGTGGCTCTTAATGTGCGCGTGAAAAAACAATGTACAGCACTTTGTACTAAGAATATGTCTAAGTTTAGAGAGCAGAAATACATTTCTGGACAAGGTTTTGCACAAACTGTCAATATGCGACGACCAATTGAGCTGGTCGTCAAGTACAACTCCCAGTAGGCGGTGCTTGGATACCTGTTGGATAGGTTTATCACCAAGTGAAAGTATCAAAGGGGCAGGACGTAGCTGATGCTTTTGGCGGGTTGTTATCAACATGCTTTTGGTTTTAGAAGTACTGAGGAGCATGCGATTATGCGTACACCAATCTAACACTTCATCAAGACTTTGCTGGAGGATACAATTTAGCGTCATGAGACGATCGTCTGATGTATGCAGCGTGGAATCGTCAGCAAAGAGTTCGCATTTTACCGTAGGATTTGAGATGGAAAGAGGCAGGTCATTGATGAATAAAGAAAATAAAAGAGGCCCTAGGATAGATCCTTGGGGAACACCGTGCCTCACTATACCTTCTTTCGAATACCTTCCGTTCGAGTACACCTTCTGTCGGCGGCAACTTAGGTAGGATGAGAAAAACGCAATAGAGTTCAAATCAAACTTATACACTGAAAGTTTCTTTAAAAGAATGTTGTGATCGACTAAATCAAATGCTTTGGTTAGGTCCAGAAAAACTGCACCATTTAATTTGGAATTATTGATTGATGAGAGCCAAGAGTCAACGATGTGAACGAGTGCAGTATGGCACGAGTGTTTAGGTCGAAAACCGGACTGAAGAGATAGGAGTAGGCGTTGATTCTCCAAGAATTGGAGTAGGTGCTTGTGAATGTGTCTTTCAATTGGCTTCGATAATATTGATAACACTGAAATAGGACGGAAATCGTTTGGACTTTTGGGATCTTTACATTTGGGAATGGGGACAACTTTAGCATCTTTCATGGCATCTGGAAAAATACCTTGGGTGATAGAAAGGTTGAATATAAATGTCAAGGAGTCAGCTGTGTATGGAAGTGACAATTTCAGTACCATGTTATTTATTCCATCCAGGCCACACGATTTACTGGTTAGAGTAGAAATATACTTACCAACTTCAAACACTGTCATAAGAGGTATGGAGAAGGACGCACCTGCTGCAGACTCACAGTGTGTGCGCAGTTTAGCAGAACAACTGTAACTATCACTGCAAGTGGGAAAAGACTGTACAAGAGACTCAGCGATATTTAAAAAATGGGAATTGAAGTCGTCTGGATCCATGCCTAGAGATGTAGCAGCAGGGATGGAACTTTTCCGCTTAGTAAACAAATTGATTGCATTCCAGACACTTCGGGTATCTTTACCCTCTGCGATAACTTTTTCCGCAAGCGTTTTCTGTGCTTTTCTAACTAAGGATTTTACAAAATTACGTTGTTTTTTAAAATCTGCAAATTTTTTCTGCCGTTTTAAGTCATCTCTTATTTTCATCGCATGAATAATGTCCTTTGACAACCAAGGCGGAAGGGTAGGGTTTTTAATTCGTTTAGTCCTGAGTGGGGCATGTTTATCTAGGACCCAAAGAAACAGCTTGTACCAAAGCGTTAGGGCTTCATTGGGATCATTAGTGTTATAAATAAGGTGAAAGGGCATGTTCGATAGGTCTCGAAGAAAGTCATCAGTGTTGAATTTTTTGTAAGACCTGTAGGTGATAGTAGTGTGTTGTTTGTGCTGGGGTTTATCACGTTTAACTGAAAGATGAAAACAAGTAGGAAAATGATCACTAATGGCTATATTTGGCACATGGACGTTCTTGACAGCAGACACATTTGTAGTGTAGATGTGGTCAATCAATGTGGCGGATGACAAAGAAACTCGTGTGGGAGACCGAACCATCTGTTGCAGGCCAAATAATGAGGTGGTGTAATTCCACGCCGCATGACCAGTCGTGAGAAGGTCAATATTAAAATCGCCTAGAAGGTGTATGTCTTTGTTGTTACGTAATTGCACCTTATCCATCATGGTAACAAAATCATCATACCATGAAAATGTTGCTGAAGGGGTGCGATAAATAAAACCGATAAGTGTGGGGGAAGATTTATCGCATTTCAATTCAAGGAATAAACTTTCCACGTGACTAGACTCTAAATCCATACGGCGGGTAACGTATTGGCGGATAGAGTTATGAAGGTACACAGCTATACCTGTATGACCAGCAGATGATGCATCTCTACGGAATATAGTATAATTATGAATGGAGATCGAGTCGTCACTAATATGTTCTCTGAGTCTAGACTCCGTAAATCCAAATACATGAAAGGGTTGGGGTTGTGAAAGTAAAACAGTGGCGTCGGGCACTTTGTTGTATAAATGATAGATGTTAAGATGCCCTATTCGTAAATCTTGCTTTTGCAGCGAACACTGGGGTACAGTTGGGCTACAGGCAGGCATGATGAATGAACACGTTAGCGGAAAAATGTGTACGAAATTCAAATAAGAACAAATGAATGCGTATGAACGCTAACAAAGTTAAACAAAATACAGGAGAAACTACAGAGCTGAAATTTAAGCTCTGTCACTGTCTCTGTAGGCAACGTCACTCCCCACGTCGGGGAAATAAAGTTTTGATACGTTCTGTAGGCAAATGAGTCACTGATAATATACCGTATCTGCGATATAAATACCGGCTCCTTAGCGTCACGTCCCGCGTAGGGGAAATAATGTATCGTGACGTTCTGAAAAGCGAATGAAATGAGTCACTGATCGTAGACCGTATAATATACGATAAAGACATAGGCTCTTTCGCTATAACAAGAAGAGTCTATTACCTCAGTTTTGAAAGAAAAGGAAAATGCAGGAAGATAATGATCGTCACACACTATACACAGAAGCAAATTCGGTGCACGAAATAAATCCAAAAGGCAAATCAATTAATACGCTATAGATTCAATGTCGGACACTAAACAGTTTGCCAGATTGTTAGATTCAGACGTCAGAAAATGATCACGGTGTGATGCTCCATCTAATGAGTGTGGGCAATATATGAGAGTGAAGGTGGGTGCCACACTGGGTGGCTCCGTCGACTCACAGCAGAGAAGCGAGGGAGACAACACATGGACTGATAAATACGACAATTACACATCATGGTACGCCGCGCAGGTTGTCTCCGTCGATACGCCAGAACGAATCGAGGGAGACAGTGAGCGTGGGTTGAGAATGTCACTGTACTCAGGCAAGGGATGATGAGTAGACCACACTGTTTGTCCCCATCGATCCACCGATGAGAATCGAGGAAGGCAACCAGGGTGGGTTCACACTACAATGCACTCAGACGAGGGTCTCATAATGCCGCCCCTGATATTCTGGACAGGTGATGTAGGAAACACGCTGCGAGGTCATTGACTGGGGATAATGTGGGGTGGGGAGGAGGGGAACGTTATAGCTGAGTTCAATGGGCAGGTGACCGTTACGGTGCAAGCCTCCTAGAGGCGCCACGGGGGGTCCGTATTGCAGGGGGTCGTCACACAGAGTTGGCCGCAGTCCAGGCTGGTGGGCAAAGCTAGACCGCACAGAGGGCAGGGTTGCACGAGCAGTGGACCTAAGGTTGAAAGCAAGTCGCAAGGCCCCCTCAGTGCTTGGATGGAAATTATCATACTGTCTGTAGAGCAGTTTACGTGGGGCCCCACCACGAGACAGAAACACTGGCACGTTGTCAATGTACAGAGCCCTCGCCTGATCACACGCCGCCATCAGGTTCCTGTTGGAAGGTATGATGGCATTGTTGGCGGGGTGTCGACCAAAAGCAGGCAGGACAGACGACATTTTGACGGCGGCGCATGGAAACTTAATTTTGACTAGTGTGAGGAGTTTGGCCCAGGTGTCCACACTGATCACTTGTCGGCGTTTGCATGTGTTGATGCCGACATGCAGCACGGCTAAAACAATGTGCGGTGCAGGAGGCTGCATGTCGAGCCACGCCATCAATTCAGCAATGGACATCCCCGGCACGCAGATCTTCTGCAGAGGTACAGTCGGTGATACATCCTGCTACCCCAACTCTCGCACGCATTGCACACCACTATTAGCACAGCCGGGTCCCCCAGGCCCAAATCACTCTCTAATTGCCCTACGACGTCGTGTCGCGGTTAGGGGTGATAACCTTGAATGTTGATCTCATGTATTGGGGCGGCACTATGTTGCGTAGTCGACCCCTGTGCCATGTTCGTCTTTCGGGCCTGGTACGTTTCTTTGTATGCCTGTCCACAGCCGAGGGCCGCCCCGCGCATAGGACCCAGGGACGGCGCCGGCTGACCACACTACCTTCAGGTATGAGGCTCGGCCGTATAATATATCTTTTCTATTCACTTCTTCTTTCATATTTCATTTTATCTTCCTTATAAAACCCATTCACCTTTTTCCTCCCACCCCACCATTCTCTCCACTATTCACTTCTAATTATTCATTCTTTTCCATTACCTCTTTCCCCTTCCCTACTTTCATCTCATCTTCACTTTATTTTCCCTTCAATTAATCCACACCATCTATCCACCCCTACATAGACACCATTACCACATCAACTATTACTTCTTTTCCTATCATCTCTTTCCTATCCTCAAAATAATATTACCCCCCTCATCTCCATCTAAAAAATAAAACCTCCACCTATCAATCCCCTCCCCACCTCATAACCTCATCATCATTCCCACTTCCAATCATACACTCCACCCACCACCTTCCCCTCACACACCCCACCAACATACCCACACCATCCCCCATTCCTTATACTATCATCTCTCATCATTCCTCCCCTCTCCACACCCCCCCTTCCTCCTAACCTAACTCCAACATTCCTATACTCAATTTCCATTCCTAATCTTAATCTTTCCCCTTCTACTTTTCTCTTTTTCCCCCTTCCCTTTCTACCCCTAATTACCATGCCTCCTCATTTAACTTCATGCCCAATTTTCCCGCCAATTGAGTCAGATCGGTTGTGTGAGCATCCAGTACCCGACACGTGTGTACACAGACTGTGCAGGTTTGCATGTGTGTGATCGTCCTCTTGGATAGTCGACATGTCGCCCCCCTCTTGTGCAGTCCCTCCCACGCGCCTCATAACTCAGATCATCGCACGCTCCAGATCCTGAGCTACAGATCACTCCCATGTATGCTTCGCGCTGCAGTACAAGAATTCGCGGTCACTATTTATAGAATGGTGTGATAACCAAAGACAACATGTCAGATTCTCGCATCCTCAACCTCTCCCTTACCCTATACCCGACAGGGCTCGCGATGAGCTTAGGAATGGTACCTCATCGCTAGGCGTGTCGCCCACTGATTGTACGTGCGACTCTCGTATGAGAATCTGTAAGATCTCGCGTATCGAGTGGGTCAGGCCGGGACCACGCATGCACTGCGCCGGCGGAAGTCTCTGCTCAGATGTATGTTGCGTAGGTCTACCAAGCTGAGACACTGCGCTCGCCATTTTGTTTTCAGCCTCCAGAGACTGAGACACGCACTGACAACTAGTACTGTTCCCGCTGCTGCTTGACCTCGGCCTCATGGCTGTGCGAATCTCAATACCCTCGGACCGACAGCAGTCAGCTCAGACTCGCTTCGTGTACATCATACTCAGCATCAGATGTTGCCGTGTGGTGCTGAGAGCTGATCGCAGCTCCGAGACTATCGTCTACTCGGCC